>CAUYRT010061860.1:0-12300 GCA_963574885.1 Lepilemur ruficaudatus | reverse complement strand
AAATAGAAAGAAATTAATTGGCCAACTAAAACTATATAAAAAAAATTAGCTGGGCATGGTGGCGCATGCCTGTAGTCCCAGCTACTCGGGAGGCTGAGGCAGAAGGATCGCTTGAGCCCAGGAGTTTGAGGTTGCTGTGAGCTAGGCTGATGCCACAGCACTCACTCTAGCCCGGGCAACAGAATGAGACTCTGTCTCAAAAAAAAAAAGAAAAGAAAAGAAAAGAAAAGAAAACTGCAGACCAATATCCTTCATGAACATAGACTAAAAAAATCCCCCTAAAATATTAACAAATCAAATCCACCAATACATAAAAAAGGATAATACCCCATGATCAAGTAGGAATTATCCAAAGAATGCAAGACTGCTTAAAATTCTAAAATCAGTCAGTGCGATTTACCATATCAGCAGACTGAAAAATATAAACTGTATGATTATCTCAAGAGATGCATAAAGGAATTTGACAAAATGCAGGTCCATTTATGATTTAAAAAAAAAAACCTCCCAGGAAACTAGGAATAGAAGGAAATATCACCTGATAAAGGGCATCTATGAAAAACTCATAGCTAACATCATACATAATGGTAATAAAAAACTAAAAGCTTTCCCCCTAAGATCAGGAGCAAGATAAGGATGTCTGCTCTTGCCACTTCTATTCAATATTTTCAATATTGTACTGGAGGTTCTAGCCTGGGCAATTAAGCAAGGAAAAAGAAATAGAAGGCATAAATATTGAAAAGGAAAAAATAAAACTGTTTTTATTCACAGACATCATGATCATTTCCCTAGAAAATCCCAAAGAACATTCAAAAAAGCTAACAGAACTGGCCGGGCATGGTGGCTCACACCTGAAATCCTAGCACTCTGGGAGGCCAAGGCGGAAGGATCACTCAAGGTCAAGAGTACGAAACCAGCCTGAGCAATAGAGAGACCCCCGTCTCTACTAAAAATAGAAAGAAATTAATTGGCCAACTAAAAATATAGAGAAAAAATTAGCCAGGCATGGTGGCGCATGCCTGTAGTCCCAGCTACTCGGGAGGCTGAGGCAGGAGGATTCCTTGAGCCCAGGAGTTTGAGATTGCTGTGAGCTAGGCTGACACCAGGGCTCTCTAGCCTGGGCAACAGAGTGAGACTCTGTCTCAAAAAAAAAAAAAAAAAAAAAGCTCCCAGAATAAGTGAGTTTAGCAAAGTCATAGGTCAATATACAAAAATCAACTACATATCAATTGGAAATTGGAATTTAACAAACATTTCCATTTATAATAGCATAATAAAAATGAAATACTTAGGGATAAATCTAACAAAATATGTAAAAGACGTATATGCTGAAAACTATAAAATATTGATGAAATAAAGAGAACATAAATAAATAGACAGGCATACTGCGTTCATGGATCAGAGACTCAATAGGATTAAGGTGTCAATTCTTCCCAAATTGGTCTATCGATTCAACACAATCACAACCAAGATGATAGCAGACTTCTTTGTAGAAATTGACAAGATGATTCTAAAATGTCTATGGAAAAACAAAGGACATAAATGAGCCAGCACAATCTTTTAAAAGAACAAAGTTGAAGGACCTACATTCTGACTTCGAGACTTACCATGAATCTACAGTAAACATGGCAGCATGGTACTGGCATAAGGCTAGACATACAGATCAATGGAACAGAATAGAGAATCTACAAGTAGACTCACACATATGTGATCACTTGAGTTTTGACAGAGGTACAAAAGCAATACAGTGGAGAAAGGAGAGCCTTTTCAACAAATGATCCTGGGACAATTTGACATCTATATGCAGAAAAATGAACCTCAACTCTTACCTTGCATTATATATAAAATTGTGAAAGCTGAAGCTAGAAAACTTCTAGAATAAAACATAAGAGAAAACTTCTTCGTGACCTCAAGTTAGGCAAAGATCTCTTAGACATGACTCAACAAAGCATGAGCAATAGAAGAAAAAATCAATAAATTGAGCCTCATCAAAATTACAAACATCTGCTCTTCAAAAGATAGGGCTAGAAAATGAAAAGGTGAGCCATAGACTGGGAGAATATATTTGAAAAACACATATCTGATAAGAGGCATGTATCTGGAATAGATAAAGAACTCTCAAAACTCAATCATAAGAAAACAAACAACCCAATTTAAAAATGGGCAGCAAGATGAATAAGTTCTAGAGATCTACTGTACAATAAAGTGCCTGTAGTTAACAACACGGTCTTGTGCACTTAAAAACATAAGAGGGTAGATCTCATTCTTACCACCAAAGAGGAAGCAGGAGATACACGGAAACTTTTGGAGGTGATGGATATGTTTATTTCCTTGATTGTGGTGATGATATCATGGATATATGCATATGGCCAAACTCATTGAGTTGTATACATTAAACGAGTGCAGTTTTTTTGTACGTCAGTTATACCTCAATAAAGCTATTTTTAAAAATGGGCAAGGCTTGGCGCGGTGGCTCACACCTGTAATCCTAGCACTCTGGGAGGCCGAGATGGGAGGATCACTTGAGGTCAGGAGTTCAAGACCAGCCTGAGCAAGAGTGAGACCCCCATCTCTACTAAAAATAGAAAAAATTAGCCAGGCAACTAAAAACAGAAAAATTAGCCAGGCATGGTGGCGCATGCCTGTAGTCCCAGCTACTCAGGAGGCTGAGGCAGGAGGATCACTTGAGCCCAAAAGTTTGATGTTGTTGTGAGCTGGGCTGACGCCACCACACTCTAGCCAGGGCGACACAGTGAGACTGTGTCTCAAAAAAAAAAAAAAAGAGCAAAAAATTTGAATAGACATTTCACCAAAGAAGAGATATAGATGACAAATAAGTACACGAAAGTACAGTTCACATCATTCATCATTAGTAAAGTGCAAAGTAAAACTACAATGAGATAAAATACATACCTATTAGAATCGCTAAAATTAAAAAGAGGGATCTTATCCAAGTATTAGCAAGGATGCAGAGCAACTAGACTTTTTATGCATTGCTGGTGGGGGAGTTCATGGTGGTACAGCCACTACGTTTTGGCAATGTACAGGAGGAAAAATATCTTTTTCTCTACCAATCCTAGTTTCATGGCTGAGGCCCCTGTAACAAAAGCCAGATTAACAAGAGAAAATCATACAAGTTTATCTAATACAGTTTTACATGGCAGGAAATGAAGACCCAAACAAACAGTTAAACCTGAGTATATTGTATAGTAGGTGTGACGAAAAGTAGACTGTCATGGAGAAATATGATAGGAGGACAAAAGGGTATGATCTAATGGTAATGAACTGGGAAACTTATCAAGGCCTATTTGTTCAGATTCTCTTCTCTGTCCCTTCATCTTCAGAGATAAGGATGTTCCTTTCCTCCAGGTATAGGGAAGGCACCTCTCACTTGAATGTCTTATGACCTGCTTTGGGGAAAAGGGCAGGGGAAGGTGAAAGTGACCTTTAGAATTGCTAAAATTAAAAAGAGTGACCTTATCCAAGTCTTATCTTTATCTTCTGTTTTCTCAAATGCCACAGCGCTATATTTTGAAGTAAAATGTTCTGAACCCCATTGGCAGTTTTTTATAAAGTTAGATATAGACTTACCATATGACCTAGTAACCCAACTCCTAGGTATTTACCCAAGAGAAATGAAAATATATGTTCATGCAAACACTTGTATGTAAATGTCTATAGAAGCTTTAATTATCACTCAAAGAAGGGAACAACGCAAATATCTGTCATCTGGTGAATGGATAAACAAATCGTGACACATCCACACAATGGAATATTACTTGGCAATAAAAAGGAATGAACTACAACATCGATGAATCTCAAAAGCATTATGCTAAATGGAAGAAGTCAGACCTACAAGGCTATACACTGTATGATTCCATGTATATGACATTCTAGAATAGGCAACATTATGGGAATGGAAAATAGATCAGTGGTTGCCAAAGGTTGGGCATAGAGGGAGGGGACTTACTACAAAGGAGCATAAGAGAACTTAATGGGGTAATGAAAATATCCTATATTTTGATTGTGTTGTCTGTGACATGAGAGTATATGTTTGTCAAAATTCATTGAACTGCACTTTACAAAGGAAAATGTGGCCAGGCGCGGCGGTTCACACCTGTAATCCTAACACTCTGGGAGGCCGAGGCAGGAGGATCACTCGAGGTCAGGAGTACGGAACCAGCCTGAGCAAGAGCGAGACCCCATCTCTACTAAAAATAGAAAGAAATTAATTGGCCAACTAAAAATATAGAGAAAAAATTAGCCAGGCATGGTGGCACATGCCTGTAGTCCCAGCTACTCGGGAGGCTGAGGCAGGAGGATGGCTTGAGCCCAGAAGTTTGAGGTTGCTGTGAGCTAAGCTGATGCCACGCACTCTAGCCCAGGCAACAGAGCAAGACTCTGTCTCAAAAAAATAAATAAATAAAAAATAAAATAAAATAGAAAGGAAAATGTTATTGCATGAAAATTATACCTCAATAAATCTCACTTTTTAAAAAGCTAGTCATTTCAGTGAACTTGAGGTAGAGAGGAGATCTATCAGGCTTTTCTTCTTTAGCTTGTCTTCCATAATGATGGTATGCATGGTTGCAGGAAGTGTCTCAAATGCACGAAGGACCTCTGGCCTTGCCCTGCTTGCCAGAATGCTGGAGTTTATCTTTTGGGTTGCAGTAGGGCAAAGGTGATGTAGAGAAGAATGAGGGAAGGGGAGGAGAGTTAGCATTCACAGCAGTCTAGAGCACAGGTCTTGGTATCAAGACCCATGTGGATTCAAATCCTAGCTTTGCTATTTCTGAGCTGTGTGACTTAGGGTAACCCACTTAATGTCTCTGAGCCTCAGTTTCCTCATTTGTAAGACAGGAACAATAATACCCAGCTATTTCCCAGGGTACCTGAGAAGCTCAAACAAGCTAATATATGCAATAAAGAGTTAGTGTATATGAAAGTACTTGACAAATGATAACCATTCTCATTCCTAAATCAAAAGACGATGTGGGGAAGACAGAGCAGTCTGGCTGGTAGGAAATATATGTGGGTGGCACTGATGCCTCCCACCTGCAACCACATTCAACTCTACTCTCTACTTGCGGCATTACCACATTAATGGGTGACCTACATTCTGGAATTTCCAGGACAGCCACAGTTCTAGTCCTTCCACTTAGGGGACCACATGCCTCAGAGTCAGGTAAACAGAGGGACTGTAGTCAAAAGACATATTCCTGGCCTCCTCCACCCCCACCCTCTTTGTTTCTCTCCTTTCTTCTCCTCCCCATCAGTGGGGATTTGCTCAGACTTCTTTCATATGAAATCAAACAGAACTAGGAAGGTAAATCTCCTGGGTGGAAAAAAAAGCAACAAAAACCACCACCTCTGTACAATACATTTGAACACCAGATAGAAATGGTTGAGAGATCACTGCTGTTCTAGTTATTTGTGACACCCGTTCCCTCCCCACTACATCCCTTCCTCCCCCATCCTCTCTCCTCCCCTCCTTTCTCTAGGGGTGGCTAGAGTAGAAAAAAACATTTGTCTCTCAGCTGATCAACTGGGACTGAAGGGAAGGCAAATTAATTATTTCAGTTCTGCAGCAAGTGCGTGCGTGGGTTTTTCAGCACCCGCCCCCCTTCCTTTTAATTAATGAACAATCTGGCCCATTGCTGCTCCCATAGGTATGTTTGAAATCCCTGTTGTTGAATGTACTTGGTGGGGCACAATCACATTGCTGCCCCCTGTTTTGCATAAGAAACCACTGTTTCCAAGATAAAAATCTTTTCATTTAGCTGTCATGAGCTCATCCTTTTTCCTGTGCATTGTGGCTCCTGCTCCTTTCAGTCAATACCCAAACAATGACTGCCTGCGCTCTCGGGCACCCTCCTGCCCCCAGCCCCGGAAGACAGAAGGCTGAGGCCTCCGGAAGCCTGCCTAGGCAGGCAACCCAAGTTCTTTTCAGCCCTCAGATGTCAAGAGGGCAAGCAATAAGACGATGTGAGACCTCTGAAAATCTTCCCCTGGCTTTTAAAGCAGACCCTGGGAAAGCAACCCTGAATGGCATGTGTGATAGGGGGTGGACAGGCAGTGCCCTGGGATCATGAACTTAAACAGCCTGGGAAATCTAAGGACATGGAGTGGGGACCCACAAATGTGCAAAGCTGCTGGACCACTCCTCCTCTGTCCCTGATTATCAGATTGCATCCTGTCCCTGCCCTTTGGTTTGGAACAACCACGCCCACAGCAGAAACCACACAATGGTACTGCACTCCAGTTAGAAACTAGAGGGGGCCTCAGATTCTGTAGAACCGAAACTCTTTTCTCCTGTTTGTGGGTAAATCAAGGCCTAGGGAGGGTAAGTAGCTCACCGAAGAGCACTCAGATAGTTAAAGGGTGGGTGCTAATACTCCAGTCTCCCGCTGTTTATTCTACCACACATGACTGCCTCTGGAGGGAATCAATAACATTTGTGTACAAAGCACTGAGGAAAAAGACAAGATAGGAGATTAAATGAGATCACGGTAAACTACAAAGCCTATACAAACAGTAGGGGTTTTATTGTTAGCTTCCTCATTTGTAGGCGATCTTTTCAAAAGATCCAGGAGAATAGCAAAATTTAACCTTTACTAGTGTGAAAGGCAGCAAGTTTCCAGATAAAATGTATGTAGTCACTTTACCTCAGGGAATGGGGCTGCATGGTTGCAGCAACTCAGCACTCGCTCATTATTTCCACTTTGGGGAGAGGAAATAATGTACCAAAGAAGCTTTAATCCAACTGTAGATAACTAACATGTGTCCAGCAGGAGGCCCAGTGCACTGAGAGCCACAAGAAATGGGAAAAAACAAAGGCCCTGCCTTTAGAGAGGTTATAAGCTGGTTGACAGGCTGGTCTCCGCAACTTGGTCAGAAGCCCTTCAGGGCCAAGCCCATGTGTGTATCCCTGGTGACTTCTAGCATAGCAAAGAGCTCACAGTAGGCACCCAGTCCATCCTTGCTGACTGGCTGGGTATGTAGCCTAGAAAAGACCTCCCACATTGACTCTCATATGTTCCCAGCACAGCTTTTTCTCCATGTTTGGTGTAAAGGAACCTTTATTACATTTCAAACAAACAGTTCCCCTGTGGCACTGAGAAAGCTCCAATGGTTCCCAGAATGTTTGGCCCTCTGAGGCCCTCAAAGCGAGAGGGAGGCCTTTTGCCCCTAGGCACCAGAAGTAAAGTTTCAATGCCAGTAATGATGTTGCTGAGAAAAACCACAGCATGAAATGAGATGGAAAGATTTCCTTCACCTGCCCATCAGTTTTGGGGGTCAGAAATCTTATATCCTAGATGGAAAAGCAGCAGTAGAGCAGGAAGCAGGAGACCTGGGTGCCCATCCTAACTCGTCACCTCACTAGTTGTGACGCTTTGGCAAATCACTTCCCTCTGGGCCTCAGACTCCTCATCTGTAAAATGAGGGCATTGACTTGAGCAAAGTTTCCCGAACTGAGGTTTGGGAGTCTAAATCTTTTCAAATAGGGGGTTGAGTTGAGGGAGGGTGGATATATAATAAAAGAGGTACCTGGTGGTAAAAAGGCAAGAACCACTGGACTGGATGAACATTTCTAGTAATAATATTTCATGATTCTAGGAAATCCAATTTTTGTTTATGGGACCGGCTTTAAAATGAACCAGGTGTTTGTTATTTAAAACAATTCCACTTCCAGTTAAATCTGGCAAATTGAACACATGCACTTATCTAAGTTCCTTCCTAAGACCTCACAAAAAATATAAAACGGTAAGGGAATTAAAGGCCAAACACTGTTTAAGTACAAAAGAAAAAGGGGGAGAAGCTACAAAAGGTGCATGCGTGCAAAATACAGAAACTAGGAAATGGATAAATGAGCAGTAACTGACTAAGCAGATTAGAGAAAGTCAAAACCCAAGGACATTGTGTATACTGCAGACCTCAAAAGGCTGGAGAATTGAAGGTACCAGGCATCTCTGAAAGTGGGAGTTTTGGTATGGAGTTGAAAACAGGATGATAGATTGAACATTTTTATAAGAAGCAGTTAGTTCCCAGATCCCTTCCTCCACCCCAGCAGGAGATAGGACACTTAAACCAAGCACAGCTGAGGGCCCACTGAGATTCCATGCTGAAAACGAGGATTAAGTTAAAGTCTGCATTCTGAACACTGAGACCTCCAATCCCCTTCCTTGGCTCAGTTCCCAAAATACTGACAGCCAGGTTACATGCCATGCCAAGCAGGAGATTCGAAGATTCCACTCTGGGAAACTGACTGAACCCAGTGAAATAAAACAGACAACACTGGAGAAGCATGCAGGGTGTCAAATTATGTAGGGTTTTGTAGGCCGTATTAGGATTTTTGTATTTTAGCCTAGGGGTTGGAAAGTCATCCAAGGGTTTTAAGCAGGGGAACAATATGATCAAGTTTGCATTTTTAAAAGATGATTAAAAAGGAGCTAGTGTAGATGTTCAAAGACAGAGAACTCTATACCATGTTTTGGCCAGTTTCAATCATGTTAAAATACAATAGCTTCCTCTCCCTTCCTACCTTCCCTTCCAAGCTTGGAGGAGTCAGTGGCAGTGAAGCAGGCTGCCCTGGGGAGGCCCATCAATGGCATACCTGCTGGTGCCTGAGGATGGCGGGTGCTGGAGAGGGAGACAGGCTGTGTTACATGCAGGGATGATGGTGGCATGCCCACTGGCTCCCATAGACATGGGACGATGGGAGGAGAAAAGGGGAGCTGCACAGAGGTGCTTTGGAGGTGTGTCTGTTGGTACCCAAAAATATGGGGTGCTGAAGCCATGTAGAATGCCACATGGAAGCACATTGGCAATGTGCCTGCTGTTTTCTGGGAATGCAGAGTGCTAGTGGTGGGGTCTGGAAGTGGCAGGTGGAGGAGAAGGCTCATGTGGTGGAGAGACTGTTTACATTAATTGAGCAAATAAGTGAGGATTATATTGAAGATAATAAACATCAGGTTTCTCACTATCGGAGAAGATAACAAAAACATGGAAAGGAGGAAGACCAGACTGAATGCTGAGATTCTGGGTTGAAATTGGAGGTTTTGGTATAAACTTGTGTTTTAAATATACATATACTCAGAGAAATGTAGAAATAGTTATAGACAAGTGTGTGTGTATATGTGTATTGTGAAAATTGATCATACAAATCTGGGTATTCCTGTCATACCCAACTAAAACAGAGTGGATTCTGTGAAGGGGAAATTGAGGGGGAAAAAAAAGAGTGGAGAAGCCAGGGATAAAAAGTACTCAGGGTACAAAATGTTACTTCAGAAATGTAGATCTTTGCAAGCCTGACTACTGAAACTGTTGTAACCTGAAACGAGTTTTATCTATAGCTTCTGAGATAACTTTCTACAACTCTAAGATGAATTTTAACTATTACTGTCGCTGTCCAATCAGATCTTGCCAGCTCCCCAAACCCTTACTAGTCCCAATGAACTTTCTCATAGAACAATATATAACATTGCGTTTTGGGTTTTTTTTAAATAAAATCTCTAACCTTCTCTTTGTTCTTTGGATAAACTGAAGACCACCCGGTCTGTGTGTATGTCCTGAATTGCAATTCTTTCTTCCCAGATAAAACATTAAATTTAGAGATTTATCTCTACATTTTGACTTTGACAGTATGTATGTATAGACATACATATATTTCCCAGTTCTGTCTACTAAGAGTACCTAGAAGCAATGATAGCCCATTAGCAATGAACCCACCAAGTTCTCAGATCATGCTTTCTATATACTACCCTCCACAAAGGAAAGTGCTCAAAGAATAATGGAAACAAGTCAAAAGGACACAGATACCACCTTAAAAGGGGCTCCCAATGGTCAAATCTGGGATGATTTGAGCATCAAAATAAATAACAATAATAATAGATTATAGCGAAGTATATAAAATAGGAATCCATGAATTTACAGTAATATAAACAAATAAATGAATAAATATAATAAATGGAGGGTAGAACAGACTGTATTCTACAAAGATGACCACCGCAATATATTCTATCCTACAGGCTGTTCTTACAGTGTGATGTTAACAATCTTCCCATCAAGTGGTAAGGGCTACGCCCCCTCCCCTTAGACCTATGTGAGTATTTGTGATTGCCTCAACCAACAGAATATAATGGAAGTGAAAGCTGTATGACATCTGAGCTTGTATCAGAAAAAGGCTCTGCACTTCCACCTTACTCCCTTGGGATGCTTGCTGCTGAATTTCAGCTATAATGCTGAGATAAAATCAAGCAGCTACACGGACAGGCCTCGTGTACAGGCAGCTCCAGCTGAGGTCCAAGCCAAAAGTCAACCATGTGAGTGAGCCACCTTAGAAGTGGATCCTCCAGCCCCAGTTGACTGCCCCAGCTGATATATCATCACCTTGTCCAGATTGCAGATTCATGAGCTAAATGAATGATTGTTGTTGTTTTAAGCCACTAAATTTGGGGCTAGTTTTATATACAGCAACAGATAGCTGGAACAGAGGAGAATCCCTTCTCCTCCTCACAGTAGAATGCCAACTAATAAATGTAGAAAGATTGATGGAAATAAAGAATCACTATTTGGCTACCATAATAGTGGTGGTTGATTCAGGTAGATGAGGAATGAAATGTTGGCATAATCTGGGACTGTCTTCCCACAAAATACTAGTCAATTACAAAGAGGAAAATGGCATATTTATGGTAAAGAAACCTGCAAACACCAGTATACCAGCTGGTCCAGGTCAACATTACCAGTGATAGGATAGGTTAGCATTGTTGCCCTCTGGTGCAATGCACTGAAAAGAGCACAGCATGATTTCAAGGGAATTCCTGCCAAGAAAACATGGCCTGAGTCTAGTCATGAGGAAACGTGGGGCATCCTACAAAATGTACAACCAGTAGTTTCTAAAACTGTTGAGGACATGAAAGACAGGAAAAGACTATGGAACTATCCCGGATTGAAAGAGCCTGAAGAGATATGACAACTAAACGGTGGGTGGACATCGCTGACAACTAAATGTTCTTGGATGGCATCCTGGACCAGAAAAGAAAAGAAAAAAAACATTGTTGGGACAGTTGGCACAGTTGTGATGAGGTCTGCAGACTGAACGTTGTACCAATGTGGGTTTCCTGACTCAGAGAGTTGTATGCTGGTAGGTTAGGAGAGTTCACTTGTTTTGGGGAAATACACACTGAACTATTTAGGGATGATAGGGCATCATGTCTTCAGCTTACTCTCAAGTGGTTCAGAAAAAGATTGATGTATACATATAAAGGGAAGAAGGGAGCAAATGCAGTGAAATGTTAACAGTTAGGAATCTAGGTGAAAGGGATATGGAAGTTCTTTGTGCTGCACTTGTAGCATTTCTGTAGGTTTAAATATATTTCAAAATACATTATTTTTAAAAACCACACAATCACTTATTTTACCAAACCATTTCAGATCAAAGGTTCATTGCTTAATTTCAACCACTCAGCCAATTTTATTCTTCAGGGCAAAGGGGTAAAGATACGGCATGCATAACCCCAAACCACAGATATGCAAATCACCCTGTAAACCAGGCCCTAATTCATACTAATTCATCAACATTTCCATGCCCAGTGCTACATCAGCACTCTCAACTCCAACCGAGATACCAGATTCGCCGACTTCACTTCCAATGTTGCAGGTGCTCATTACACAAAACAGCCCCACCCCATTGTGATGTAACAAAGAGGTACCCCTTTGTGGTAATAGTTTTTATCTGTCATCTGTTTGTTTGGCAAAACGGTAACATCTGTCTCCAGTGCCCTTCATTTTTATTTTCTGCATCGCTCTTCCTTCTGTCACCTCATTCCCTGATTCTGATATGCCTTAATGGCTTATTCTCCCAGCTAACATCCTACATGGAGGGTCCTTCCCTATCTTGCCTCCAGATTGTCCTGGTCCACAAACAGATAAGTTTGAAAGAAATTCAACAATATTAATAAAAAATACAGGCCGGGTGAGGTGGCTCATGCCTGTAACCGTAGCACTCCGGGAGGCCGAGGCAGGAGGATCACTCGAGGTCAGGAGTTTGAGACCAGCCTGAGCAAGGGCAAGACCCCCGTCTCTACTAAAAATAGAAAGAAATTAGCGAGGCGTGGTGTTGCGTGACTGTAGTCCCAGCTACTCGGGAGGCTGAGGCAGGAAGATCGCTTGAGCCCAGGAGTTTGACGTTGCTGTGAGCTAGGCTGATGCCACGGCACTCACTCTAGCCTGGGCAACAGAGTGAGACTCTGTCTCAAAAAAAAAAAAAAAAAGAGCATGCACACTTTAAAAACTTTTATTTAT
>CAUYRT010061858.1:0-23949 GCA_963574885.1 Lepilemur ruficaudatus | reverse complement strand
AGATCCAAAAACATTGTGGCTAATGAAGTGTGAATAAAAATGTTCTCCATTATGATTTTACATTGCACAATGCAATTCAGACAAAAAGTATTTCAAAATAAAATTGTATATCTTTAGACTATTAAGATAATTTAGGAACACCTAGATGAAGAAACAACACAAAAGCCATAAGGGATTTGCCCATGTTTGTATAATTTAGTAAAGGTATTACTGGCCCTGGAACACTGGTTTCCAGCTCATTTCTTTCTTTTTTTTTTTTTTTATTTTATAATAAAAGTAATGTTTTCTCTAGGAGAGTATTGCTCAAAGTGCATACTATAGAACAGTTCTACTGGATGTTATTATTTACAAAATAATTGGAATACATGTCAAATAAGCTTATGAAAAGGCTACCGTAAAAAATAAAGAAAAGATAGTGTCTTCATTTGTAGGGTTTTACTCAACCTTTTCTAAACCAGGGTCCTTTGTGAGTCACAATAGAGGGAAGGAGGATAGAGCATTTTATGCAGCTTCCTGCTTTTGAATGAACGTTGTTTTCATTTCTACTTACTGAGAGCATTTTTTGAGAAGTATTTCACTGTTGGAAATGATTTTAACCAGGGTGTCAAAAAAAATTTAAAAACCTTATTGTTTTAAATACATGTCAAACTCACACCAGCCTCATGATATGTCATATAACTTGCAGATGATATGCAGTGTACTGAGATACCACTGCTGAAAATCCACAGATTAAAGTTTAGGGTTCAAGGAGTGCAAACCAATATTTGCTTTTCTCTTCTTACGGAATTCTGGCGCTTTAGGAGACCAAGAAAATATAGAGATTCAGGAACACTCACTTTTAAATTCTCAAATGGCATTTGGTTTGTAATGGGTGTGAGAGAAAAATGTAACATGGATCCCATATGAAAGCATCCCACTGCAGGCTTTAAGATTTGTCCTCAAGTTATTGAAACTAATTATAAACACACCTTCCTTCACCGATCTCTGAGAAAGGAGAAAGATAACCACGATAACAACACCCTTTCCCACCCCACACACAATTGAGGAGACAATTGGAACTAGACAGACAATTCATAACAAGTTATTCTTTTTTTTTCCTACTTGTCTACATTTTTGTCTACTTGCTCTGATTTAGTATTTATTTATTTTTCTGGGCTCTATTTCCAATTTTATTCATTCACCTTTGCCTTTTTTTGTTTTAATGTGCACTACTATTCTCATTCAGTTACCCATAAATATAATTCATTCTCATTCAATCACAAATGGCCCCAAGGCACAGAAATATCTTAAAAAGGGCATTTCTGAAGTCCAGAGATTGCTTTTTTTTTTTTTTTAAGTTGGCCAATGAATACTACATGTTCAGGTTTGATTCACATTTTCCAAGAAGATTAATGGAGATGTGATTGAAATCAGCTAACCAGGTATTTTTTGGAAAGTGATTTGGTGGAAATTTCACATCTCATCTTAGTAGACTTGTTTGACATTTAATAAAGTCTTTCTACTGTGGTTTGTCTAATGATTTTCTCTTGATAAGACTGGGCTTATGTAATCTTGAGGAGAAGGCCACAGAAATAAAGTGCAATTCTCATCAAATTATATATAAAGTCCATGAAGTAGTGTTTGTCAGATTTCACCACTTTAAAGTCACTCATTTTTCCACCTCCCATATTGTATTCTTTGGAAGGAAGTCACTACTTAAATATCCAAACTACAAGGAGTGGGAGCCATGTTCCACTTCCCTGATGGCAAATATCTACACAAATTATTTGAAATCGTTATGCAAGAGTACATTATCTCTTCTCCCCCATTTATTTATTCATTCACTTATGTCTGTATAGACTCCTGGATATTTATTATATTCTTTGGATTATAACCCAGTAGCACTTTATTTATTGCTCAAATTGTCCCAGTTTGGGCCATTGGGAATCTTTTCAGTTGTCTCCTGTGTCTTTCTGACATATCCCCATCACTGTGGTTTTGTTTATGTTTTGTTTTATTTTTTAGCACTACTTTCTTGTTTTCGATCAATACAAGATGATCCAGGTTCATCTTGTATATTCCTTGCTTAGTCCTAGAATCTGCAATTTCTGCAAGGAGCCCTGGCTCATTTTATTAGAAAAAAATTATATTGGAAACCGAGATCTGGGTGCTAGATGTCTGTGCATTTTTTGGTAAACCCATTCCTTCCCTAGTTGGAAGTGATTTTCCATGTAAACTTTTTAATAATGGTAGATAGTATTTAATGAGTAGTTGCTGAGTGCTGGGTACGGTGTTAAGCGCCTATCTCTATTACCTCATTTAATCTCTAAAATAACCTATGATATTAGTATTATTGCTTTCCTACTTTATCCAGAATGAGGCTAATCGCTCAATGTCACACAGAATAATAAGTGATGCAACAGGAATTTAGACCCATGCAATCTGATTTTCCTGGTGTCACTCTTATCCAAAAACTCTGAGCATTTTCTGTACCCTTTTTAAATGAAACTTAATCCTTTTTCTCATTCATTATATTACTTTGAATACATAACTATTTGCTTTTCATATGTAAAAACTCATTTCTGACATTGTGGAAACTCCCTGAAAGCCCAAATAAGATACAGAAATTAAGCACCGTCCTATTTGCAACACTTTATCACACTATAATTGTACATATTTAAATCTTTTTCCTCTCTAGTTAGCTTCTTAAGAGCTGGAGTTCTGTCTTTTATATCACAGATCTTGTCATTATTTATGCTTGCAATACATTTGAATGGATGCATGTCTACTTTTCCCAATAAGACTAGAAGCAACCAATACATCTGATTCACATGAATGCTTCATTTTAATAATTTGCACTCTTTTGACCACATCGTTTAATAATTACTGAATAAGTGAATGCATATGGACTTATGAAACATGTCTTATCACACCTTATGCATTTGGAATTATTTTTCAAATAAGAAATAAACATTGAAGGACTGATTCTAATTTCATCTAGATCTTTATGCTAAGAATTTGTTTCTCTAAATTGTGTGTAATCCTTTCATCATTTGAATTTGTTAAAAAGATTCGTGTTAGTTTTACATTGTTTTGTCTTTGTCTACAATTAGTAATTCTTTATTGATCTAATAAACATAAAACCCACGGTAAGTGAGAGGATAGTTAAAAAAAGAACGGGGAAAATGGTAAATTTTAGTGAGCTATGAATACTAAAACAGAAGAGAATTATTTCAGGCATTACAGTATGTATTCATGATTCCTTGTCTCTGACCAAAAGAAAGAGAGGGAGAATTAAAATCTATGTTGATTTAATCCTTTATCACTATTCAACATATTCAGTGAACAGAAAAATATAATGGATTTTCCAGGAACAGCTTTTGTTATTTTAGAAATGCTGAAAGTAGATTAAAAGGAGAACAGTTATTGTCCTAAAAATATCCAGTGTTAGAACTTTTTCTTTCATTATTCAGAAGCAAATGCTTTGCTAAATTCTATAAATAAAGGTACTGATTTTCTAAAAGTATAGTTGAAGAACTCACTTGTGGTGTAACTGCATCAATCCAAGATAATTTAAACCTATTGAAAAAATTAGAGAACATGTTTATTGGAATTTTGACTGTGTGGGAAGGAATTTCTTATTCATCTTTCTGCCCATTGTTACCCCTAGAAGTGTCTAGTCTATATAGCTACTATATAAATACTTATTGAGTGTTCAAAATATTGTTTAAAATTGATTTTACATCAATTTTCTCATTAAAAAAACCTCTGGTTTAAAAATATTATTAACTTAATCATAAGTAGATAGTGACATAATCGTTATTGAATTTAAACAGTATTCTACTGTTTATTGAATGGAAATTATTTTCATATAAATTCATTTATACATCTGCTGTTGTACCCTTGCCATTTTTTCTGGAAGAAGTAAAAAATTATATACTGCAAGTAAATTATTTTGACATGAAGTAAGTGACAGATAAATTAATGTGGTTTTATCCTCTAAATTGAATTTGGAGTTTTATTTTCCATTTTAGTAATAAATTCTCATAAGCAGGGACAAATGAGTCATACAAAGTAAACACACTGTGACCTAGTGGTGGCACTGATGCTTTCCCCTAAATTCTTAGATTAAGTCTGTGGCAGAAATAAAATTAATGATCTGAATTTTTTTAAAGTTATCTTTCCCTTCAATTCAATAAATCAAAAGCATACTCAGATTTTACTTTATGTTTGCATTATAGATATTGTTTTTTGAAATGCTAATTTCATTGTAATTCCCAGCATATAGTTCACTAGTTGGGACACACATAATAAATATTTGTTGGATTAAATTTCACCCTTCATTAGCATTACTTTGGGTAAGAAGGCTGATCTAGTAAAGTTCCACAATAAATGATGTTAATATTCCCATTGAATTCTAGTCAAGTTTTATGCGTAAACTCTTTTATTATTTTAAACAACCTAAATAATCAAGATATCTAACCCGCATGTATTTTAAAGTCTTTTCTGGGAATCCATCAATTTAATCAAGGCTGTTGCTTCACAGTTCTGATAAACTTCCTAGTTTTAAAAGAATCTAAAGTGCCATACACATTTATATTCAGTGAAAAACAACAAATAAATATAATATATAAAATTGTTTCATGACAATGTGCCCAGAATATTTTAGTACTTTCTTTATTGTATCTTTCAATGAGTTGTAGAAATCTAGTTTACAAATCATTACATTGACTGTAAGCACATTATGAGCCTTCAATGTTTCCCATCACGCATGAAGAAAAAACTAAAGTTTTAAAATAAATGCAAAAATGTACTTATGGCAATGACTGCAGAGGAAGTGAGACACGGTTTGGAATTTTGCTAATAGTCCAGTTGATGGCAATAAACTAATCTTTAATTAATCAGTAGAATGAATAGTTTGTTGATCTTATATTTTCTTTTTGCCCAAGGTATGTAAGTATGCATATGACCTCTCTCTCTCTCTTATATATATATATAAACTCATATTTGCTTCTATGTTCAACCTGTTGTGATATTTTGTTTTGGTTTAGTGTATGAAGAGAATCTGGACTCATACAAATATGTAATTGAAAAAGACAGAAGTCTGTTAACAGCCTCATGATTGTTGCAGTCTAATTTGATGTTACACCAAAACTTGACAAATGGTATTTTCTTAAAAATTACTTGCTGTTTGGAACTGAATTTTTATCAGTGAGCTTTTTACATTCTGTTGAATTCCATTTGGTATATCTTGGATATAAATTGATTCTTTTAATAAAATCATTGGTCATTTGTAAAATTATCAGTTTACTGGGTTGTGTAGATTTCACAAAAGTTGGTATACTTTACTAAACTAAATTTTAATAACCATACGTTAGTATTACCATTGAGCTCATCAGAAACATTTTCATGTATTAAGAAGTTGTCATGCTCGTGATGATGAATAAAAGTTTTGTAAGATTTGGTTTCTCTTGAAATTAAAATTTTATCTGTGACAATGTACACTGTTAGTTGTTTACCTGGAAGTAAGGAGTTCTGTTCCTTAACTCTCAAACAGAAAATTCTGAATAACAATAGTTTGTCAGTCATTCTTTCAAGGAAAAATGGTGTTTAATAACAACAGATGGCTACTTGAGCTCACAAGTCAAACAATTGCACAATTTATTTTTCTTGATACGATAATGATGCTTGTGTAGGCAGCAGAAATGCATTTTATACATACTTCCCATTTTTATTTAGAATAGTAAAAAGTCATGTTCTCAAAGAAGAGATTTGATAAAATTAATAATTTACAAGGACATTCTTATGTGAAACAAGTTTTTCACATGCGAAGCAGAAAAAATTACAATGATTATTTGTACCTTTTGGTACCTCTGCCTCAATTCTCATTAACATATCAGCTATTTGACACACCACTGCTTTTGTACCAACAGTTCAAATATCTACATAGTGAGATAGGCAAATATTATGTTAGTATTATCAAGAAAAGAATTTTATTGGACCTAGTAAAAGTGTTTCAGTGAAATTTGGGGCCAAAACCTACACTTTGGTAACTATTGTTTTAAAACTATCAACCTAAAGGTGATAACATTCTACGGAATTGAAAGCAAAGTTACTGTTGACTGGAGACTCTTTCATATGTGCACCAAGAAAAGATTATTATGTGTCAGAGAATAGGTTTTTTTTTCCCCTGGAGAATTTCTGCTTGGTGAAGACATGTTGGAGGTTACATTCTTACTTGTGTATTAAATACAAGCCATCGGCCATTGTACCTTATTTTGTCTTTGCCTACAGGTTCTTTATGTTTGTATTCACCGCCCACTGTCTTTGAAAGCACATCTGATTGATACGTATTCAAGGTTCATATTTTAGCTTACACCAAACAAAAGAAAGAAGATATTTGTAGTAAAAATAAATAAGTTTTACTTGCATCATAATATGCAAAGACCTTCAACTCAGCAGATATAGTATAAGAGATCCTATAATTTTTTCTTCTCGGAACCTAAGTTTTTCTTCATATTGTATTGAAAAGACATTAAGAATTAGTTTAAATAACTCCTATTTAGAATATGAAAATGAAAATGAATATGAATATGAAAATCTACATTTATATAATTTTACCCAATAACATTTACTGTCAAGTTACTATTTATGTTATGCTGGTGCCAACTCGTAATGGCCCATAAAACTCAACTGTGCACCTCCCTTCCCAATTCTACATTCAATGATGTCTCTGAAACAAATCCAAGCTTGCATCAGGAGGTTTTCCTGAGAATAAAACATCAATGGGGGAAGAGACAATTACATTTTTAGAGCTATTGCTATTGGTGATGATGATGATGATGGTGATAGTTTATTTTTTACCAAAAAAATAATTATGAACTTTTGCCAAATTGTCTTTGTTAGCTAATAAACTTTAAAATGTGTTGGATAGTTCTAATGTGTTTGGAAAATATTCTGGATTTCTACTGAGCTTACTTTGAAAATAAAAAAAAAATATGACTCATTTTATAAGATGGGGTTGTTTTCCAGTACTGACTTTATCCTGTATCAGACTTAAATTCTTGAAATAAAGACAAAACATCTTATTCAAGCATTTTAGCAAATGTTTCCAGTACTTTGGATGGCATCATGGATATATTAGGTAGTACTTAATTTATGAATGTGAATATCCAAAATTGGAACTTTAGCAAAAACCCAACTCTATATTGCTATTAGAGTTTATCCTTGTGCCCAGTGGATATAAATTATTGGCTACTTTTAGCAAAAGTAATTTCCATATTGCACCGAATTTTGTTAAGAAATGTTAAAAATCTGTGAGGGATTGGTTTAAAAAATAAAGATGCGCTAATTATTTAATAGGATGAAAAAAACACAAGCCAGGTTAAATAGAGCTACATGAAAAAATAGTATCTATCACAGTCCATACTGGTCAATCAAGCAGTATGTGTTAATTAAGAGGAGTTTTGGCTGGGTCTAACGAAAAAGAAAGAAAATTAGAAATTCTATCTGTCAGTAAAACAGGAGTGAGAAGAGAGGAGGACTTGGTCAGACCTTAAGATCTCCATCTGGTTTTTATCCCAGTTTTGTCACTAACAAGCTGTAGCCCTTGCTCATCTGGAAGGTGTTTCTTTGGACCCTGCTTATTTCAAATGTACAGTAAGAGAAATTAATTGGTTTGCTTTTAGGTTTCTTACATTTCTAAAACCTAGAGTATGATTAAAGATATAAATAGGATGACCAGGGATATTTGCACATGTTATCCAACAGCTACTGCATGATATATATAAATATACTTTGAACCATGACTTTTGATCAAATTAGTTCAGCTGTGATGAATTTACAGAACAGCTGAATCAGACCAATCTCTTCTCTTGTTCCTGTTCAGAACGTGGCATCCTCAAAAAATCCATGGCCAGTTCAGTAATAAGTTATGATACTGTGACACTTCTGCCAAAAAGGATAAGACAGATTCTTAAACGTCTAGAAGTTTTCAGGACAATTTTATAGTTTTTATAGAAACATAACAAAGGAAGAATATTTATTACAATATACAATTTGGTTGAATGTTTTTTTTTTCTCTATCATATATAATGTTGAAAAGACATAGTCCATAGCACTAAATATAGTAAACTACAACATATTCTTGGCCTGACGATTAACATTTATATTGGATGGTTATAATGAACTGGTTCAGAAAGTGTTTAAATTTTAAGAGTATAAGGCTTATCGGCTATAGGAAGAAAACAGTAATTTAAAGATATAAGAGGTCTTTTATTAAGACATAAAATAAAAGCTACACAGTAATTGAAAATAATGGGCTATAAAACCAAAGGCAACGATTGACATCAGTGTTACCGGTAGCTATATTATAGAGTGATATACAAATAAAAATCACAACTTGGAAACAGGAGGCCAAATTCCTCAGAAATCACAAATTGAGAATAAATATTCTGTAAAGAGAGACTCCAGTTTCAGATGTTGGCTGACCTAGATTTTAATCTTGATTACCCTTGTTCTAACCATGTAATCTTCTATCTCTATTTGTGATAAGATTCATCTAAAGTGGTTAATTTCTCTGTTGCGATATAAATAGTTTTATTGTATTATTATATTTCCTATTTTTTTCTATCGTATGAACTTTGTATAATGATCATATATTAGTTTTTTTGTATTTTTTGTTTTTTGTCACCCAGGCTAGAGTATAGTGGCATCATTCTGGGCTCAGGAGATCCTCCTTATGTCAGCCTCTGGAGTAGCTGGGACTACCAGCACATACCACCACACCACACCTGGTTAATTTTTCTATTTTTTGTAGAGATGGGGTTTCACTCTTGCTCAGGCTGGTCTCAAAATCCTGTCCTTAAGCAATCCTCCTGCCTTGGCCTCCCAAGTGCTAGGATTACAGGCATGAGCCACCACTCCTGGCCCATATATCACTTGTATGAAAAAATAGATAATGGTAAAATTGAGGGGAAACATACCAAGATTTTTAAAGGTGGTTTATTCTAAACAATAGGAATTTGAAGAATGATTATGTTCTTGAATTTTTTCTGTATTTTTTGCTTTTTAATGTTCAAAATTAAGTTTATTAAAATCATTAATCATACTTTTATTAAAAGTAAAAATTTATATTTATTTAATGCATTTGATATCCTAGATACTCTACATACTTTAATTTTCATCTCATCAAATTTAACTTTGTACAACCAAAAATATTATTATTTCTCTTTGATCAATTTGAAAACTAAGATTGAGAGAGATTACTATCTCCTCTAAACTTTTAAGTGTTACAAATAGGAGAATTATAGATATGCCTTATATTGCCCATGACATTTGCAGTCCATATTTTCCCTTGGGTAAAGGAACCAATCAGTTCAGTCAAAACTGCAAATCCGTTAATCTTCTCTATATACATAGACTTAGGGTTAGGAAAGCTATTTTGATTTATAATCCATTTTCATTAAACAAAATTTTCTTTGTCTTTCATTCATTCTTAACATGAATGTAGAATAACAGGTGTTTTGGGGAGAACATTGAGAAAGAGGATTTAAATATTAACAGTGATTGAAACAGGTGAAAAGAGCATAGGAAACATCTAAGTGTGTTTTCCTTTATGATACCAAAAAAAATCAGCACTGGTGGTTTCTATGTAAAAGTTCAATGTCTTATCTGGATTGTATGAATAATTGTGGTAGAAGAATATGAGAAATGATTCCAGATCAAGCCCCGTTTTCCAAGATGGCTCCTATACTCTATGAAACCGATTTATTTACAAGTTTCTTCTTTTCCTTTTTTTCCCTTGGGATTCTTCTTTCCACTCTTCTACTTTCTAAGATACTTTTCCTCCTCTGGAGATGTTTGGTCACTACGTTTGCTCCTTATAAAGGGAAAGCCTGCACAGGAAATCACCATAGGCAAACATTAAATAGAATCAAATTTGTATCATTTTAGATTCGGTGAAAGTTAAGCTCAAATAGGTTTCTTGCCTGTGTTTCATGGTCTATCAAAAAAAAGAAAAAGTATAATGTGAAAAAGATGATTAATTTCTCCTACAACATGCTCAGGCCAAGATTTTCCTGATAGTATAAAGGAACTACAGAAAAACATAACTATGTTTGCATACTCTCTGTGTTCTAACAATTCATCCCTATCACTTTTTTAAAATTATTTCTGCATTTTACAGGGGTACAAATGTTTAGGTTACATCCCCACCCAAGTCAGAGCTTCAGCATCTGCATCCCCCAGACAGTGCACACCACACTCATTGGGTGTGTATATACCCATCCCCTCCTCCTGCCTCCCACCTTCCCGACACCGATGAATGTTACTACTATACGTTCACATAAGTGTTGATCAGTTAATATCAATTTGATGGTGAGTACGTGTGGTGCTTGTTTTTCCATTCTTGGGATACTTCATTTAGCACAATGAGCTCAAGCTTTATTCAGGGTAATACAAGAGGTGCTAGATCACCATTGTTTTTTTGTAGCTGAGTAGAACTACATGGTATACGTATACCACATTTTATTAATCCACTCATGTATTGATGGGCGCTTGAGTTATTTCCACATCTTTACAATTGTGAATTGTGCTGCTGTAAACATTCGAGTGCAGGTGTCTTTTTTATGGAAGGCTTTTTTTCCACTGGGTAGATGCCCAGTAATGGGATTGCTGGATCAAATGGTAGTTCTTTGAGGTACTTTTAACTCTTTGAGGTATCTCCATATTACTTTTCACAGAGGTTGTACTAGTTTGCCGTCCCACCAGCAGTGTATGAGTGTTCTTATCCCTCTGCATCCATGCCAACATTTATTGTTTTGGGACTTTTTGATAAAAGGCATTCTCATTGGAGTTAATTGATATCTCATTGTGGTTTTGATTTATATTTCTCTGATGATTAGAGATGTTGAGCACTTTTTCATACGTTTGTTTTTTTCATATATTTCTGTCTTCTTTTGGAAAGCTTCTGTCCATGTCCTTTGCCCACTTTTTAATTGGGTTGTTTGATTTTTTTCTTGCTGATTTTCTGATTTCTATACAGATTCCAGTTATTAGATGTGTAGCATGAGAATATTTTCTCCCATTCTGTAGGTTGTCTGTTTTCATGATAGTTTCCTTGGCCTTGCAGAAGGTTTTTAATTTGATCAGATCCTATTTATTTATTTTTGTTGTTGCTGGGATTGCCTTTGGGGTCTTCATAAATTTTTCCCCTAGGCCAATGTCTATAAGAGTTTTGCCAATATTCTATTCTAGAATACTTATAGTTTTCATGCCGTAGGTTTAAGTCTGTTATCCACTGTGAGTTGATTTTTGTGAGAGGTGAGAAGTATGGATCTTGTTTCAGTCTTCTACATGTGGCTATTCAATTTTCCCGGCACCATTTATTGAATAAATATTCTTTTCCCCAGTGTATGTTTTTGTTTGTTTTGTCAAAGATTAGATGGCCATCTCTTTTAATACAATTAAAAAATGGACAAAGGACATGAATAGACATTTCTCTAAAGCAGACATACAAATGATCAGCAGATATATGACAAAACGCTCAGCAGTACTAATCATCAGGGAAATACAAACCGGAAGCACAATAAAATATCACATCACAACTGTTAGAACAGCTATTAATAAAAAGAGAGAAAAATAACAAATGCTGGCAAGAATGAAGAGAAAAGGGAACACTTATACACTGTTGGTGGGAGTGTAAATTAGTACAGCCGTTATGGACAACTGTGGAGGTTTCTCAAGAAGGTAAGAATAATATTATCGTATGCTCCAACAGTCCCACTTCTGCATGTATATCCAGGAAATGAAATCAGGTGTTAAAGAGATCTCTACACTCGTATGTTTATTGAAGTGCTTTTCACAGTAGTCAAGAGAGAGAATCAACCTAAATGTTCATCAAGGGATAAATAAATGTATAAAGAAAATATGCTATATACATACACAATGGAATACTATTCAGATATAACAAAGAATACAATCCTGTCATTTAGGGGCAACAAGGATGAACCTGGAGGACATTATATTAAGAAAGATACAGAAAGACAAATACTACATGGATCTTAGTCATGAGTAGAATCTAAACATGTTTATCTCATAGAAGTAGAGAGTAGAACAGTGTTTACCAGAGGCTGAGAAGGGGAGGAGGGAACAGGGATGGGGAGAAGTTGGCCAATAGGTAAAACATTACAGTTAGATAGGAAGAACAAGTTCTGATATTTTATTACACAGTAGGGTGACTATAGCTAGTAATAGGGTGGTATATATTTTGATATAGCCAGAGAAAAGGATTTTGAATGTATCATCACAAGGAAGTGATAATGTTTGAGGTGATGGATATGTTATCTATCCTGATTTGAGCATCATACAGTGTATAAATGTATTAAAAGATCACCCTCTACCCCCATAAAAATGTACAATTATTGTGTTAATTATAAACAAAAAATAATTAAAATTCACAAAGGGAGGTGTATAAAAAATCTCCTGTCCTTTCTTTGTTCACATTCCAAGAAGAACCTTATGTTCCACCTTTTACATTTACTTTCAACAGTTGAATTTGGAACATTTAATTTAATCAGAGAATAGGACAGTATATAAACTCAAACACTGGATGGAAGTAATTTGCAATTATCTGTTCAATGTTTTTTTATGTAAAATCAAATTTTACTATTAAATTCAAGATCTATGTGAAATTAGATACTTTCTAATCTATATTTTTAACTTTTTTTCCCTTCTTATTTCATGGTGGTTTACTAACATCAATTTTAATACATGTGTTACTGCCTCACTGTTTATATCTTGGAAATATAAGGGTCCCCAAAATTTAAAAAAAAAAATCTGTATGAAATTAGTTACCTCATGGTAAAAATCTTTAGTTAGACCAACTCTAAGGATTTTTAAAGTGACATGGGGATATATGAGATTATTTTAACATATTTTAAAATATATGTAGACGGGTATACTTCTAAATA
Organism: Lepilemur ruficaudatus; assembly: GCA_963574885.1. Taxonomy (NCBI): domain Eukaryota; kingdom Metazoa; phylum Chordata; class Mammalia; order Primates; family Lepilemuridae; genus Lepilemur; species Lepilemur ruficaudatus. The sequence continues at coordinate 10,999 of CAUYRT010061858.1, read as the reverse complement.
ATTAAAATTGCCAAGAGTAGTTATCTTGGGCACCACAAGAACAAATGTGTAAGGATACAGTGGTAAACTGATAAAGGCAACTTTGGTTGGCAGTGGGCATAATGCAAAATATATGCTAAAGTGCTGAACAGGCTACTCTGCTCCAGCATGGTTTTGCCATGAAAGCAAAAAGAATCACAAGATCTCCTGGGCCCCCACTTTTCTAACAAAATCAGAAATTTAGATTCTTATCTGAATTCTTATTTCTGTATATCTTTCAAGGAACAGCTGACATTTAATGACTAGTATTTCAAGGTGTATAACCTTTATGTTCTACTATCTTGCTGGATTCTCATTACTTTGATAAGTCAGGCAAAGAAAGCAACTGAGGATCAGGAAGTTTAAGGGATTAGCCAAAGCTCAATAAAGGACAACAGTTCAGCAGTAACTCTGGATGCTTAAATTCTGATAAAAATTTTCCCATTTGATTCATTCATTCATTATCATTGAGTAAAGGGTTTTTTGATTTTCTCTCCTTTGTCTGAAAAATTCAGCAGGGATTCTTTGTAGTTGCTTATTTCTCTTTGCAACAGGTGTTTCTCCTTCATGCTCAATAGCTACTTCAATTAAACTGTCAGAATAAGTTTCACACTCCCCCAAACCTGGCATCTTGCGGCAGAGTGTGTACAACCTTTCATTAGGAAGTTTGGAGAGCTTGCAGTGGATACACAAATGCTTTTTTTCCATAAAGGTATTCTGATCTCAAAATAAGTAGCACTAGAGAAATCCCTAAAGAGTTTATTGTTATAAGAAAAATCAAAGATTTGGTTTAATTTTACATAGATTTGAAACTAGGTCTCAGTGTCAATGGGGACTGAAAGTAAAGGACATTAAGTTTTGCTTTGTAAGCTCTTCCAGGAATGAATTGCTTTGGCCTCTTGAAATGGCTCCTAGTCATCACTTTCAAAGGCATTTAATGGTTGTAGTAGATCTAAATCATAACTTACATGTGCATGGATACCTGCTAGCTGTAGAGAGCCTGAGTCAGCACTGGCCATGGCTGAGCAAGATCAGTTTATCTGGTGGCTTCCACGCAACTGGAAATTGGAAAAGGGTTGTGGTTTTCATTGTGACTATGATAAACCACCCTCTGTTTGGCCTGATAGAGGAGATTTTTTTTTAACTTACTCCATTGTTGTATCCTTGGTTGTAGTTTTAGATAAACTCCTGAGAGATTTGGTTTAAAATAGAAATTTAAATCTGGCTTTTGTCAATTAAAAAATAATAGTAGGATTTTGAGATTGAAGGTAATTAAGAGATTATATAGTGCCATTCCTTATTTTAAAGATAGGACAAAAAGGAATACACCAAGATGACTGCTCCAGATGACACAGGTTTTTAGTAGCCAAGCTGTAATGAGAACACAGGGATGCATAATACAAGGCTAATGTTTGAGGCCTGTACTAAGCACTAGCATTTAGTATTGAGCTATGCCAGCATAGAAAAAAGTAACAGGAGAGGTAGAAAGTCAAATGCGGGAAAACCAACACTGATAATCTGGGTTAGTTTGAGTTTTCCTTTACAAGTTGTTTCAGCAAGGCAATAATATGTTTCTCTTTTGTTGAAAAGCATCTGAAACATTCAGCAATTCCGTAAGAGAGACATTCACATTAACTTTCCATGAGCAAAGAACAGTTCCTTCCTAAAAGATACTTATTTTATTTAATCTTTGACCCTTTGTCTGCATTTAATCTTCTCTTCTAAGTGTAGTGGGTATAAATAGTTCCCGAAGTACAGAACTTAAAGTTAATAGGGGGATAATACACGTACAAAATAATTTTTGCATTAAGTGCTATCTATGCTTAGAGATAGGTGATATTGCTTCTAATTAATATATCCAGAATAGGTTTAATGATTGTGCTGACATTGTATTTGTCCTTAAATGACAAGAAATTTTTCAATAGGTGGAAATGAAAGAATAATCATAAATGAATATCTCAGGGAGATGGAGTGACAAAATGAAGGCATGAAGGTAGAGTGGTGGTGGTACAAAAGGAACACAGCAGAGGTAGAATTTGGTTCAAAGGCAAGAATTGAAGATAATTTTGGTAAATAAAAGATATTGAGTGACATACTATGGTACTGGGATATTGTAATGCAGGAAAATGTTTGAACAGAAAAGAGATAATGTTAGAAACAGTATTTTAGAAAGACAGTGCTTCTATTGGGCACAATGTACACTATTTAGGCGATGGGTATATTAAAGCCTACATTTCTCCACTATGCCATTCAGCCATGTAACAAAAAAACCCACATCTACCCCCTAAGTCTATTTAAATTAAAAAGAAGAAGCATAATGATTCCAATAGACATATGATGGATTGCATAGGGATGATGCTTAGAGGAAAGAAGTATATGAAGACTTGAATTTGGATGGAGCAGTAGAAATGTCTGATAAAGAAACAACTGACTTTCTTGAGAGAAACTCATCATATCTTTATAATTGATTTAATGAGGAGAGTGAACAATATGAAGAAGAGTACCATTAAAGATGAATTTAAAATTTCAGACCTTTAGAGAATACTGAAGATGATGAGAAAAGATTAGGAAATCAGTAAGTAGAAAAAAAAAATTGAAAGGATGTTGAATTCTCTAAGAATAAGAAGACACGAATCTGGTTGGGTGAGTTTTATTTATGGAGTTACATGTAGGGGATGGAGGGCATCCTCGAAATGTGATATCAAACAAATGAAGGGCATGAGAATCAAAAAAGGGAGTGAGCATTTCAGGAATGCTTCTATTGCTGGAGAAAGTAGAAAAGACGATCCAGTGAAGGTACAAGGGGAGACGTAGTGAGGAATGCATGAAGCAAATTAGTGAGTGCTCAATGATAATTAAAAAAAAGAAAAAAGAAGAAAAAAATGACCAAAGGAGCCAAAAGAGAAAAGAAGTCCCGGATAAAGTTGGCAGCGATGAAGAACCACTGTTTCTTCAAAGCTCTGAACTCAAAGCAGAGAGATTCATTTGAATGTCTTACCAAGTTCCTGCACTTTACAGAACTTGAAAGAGAGCAAGAGCTCCCTTCTATTGGGTTAAGCCAGTAAGTTTGTGGTAATTTATTACAATAAAAAAATAACATGCTTTATTATACTTCTAATCTCTGGCCCATATTGGTGTCCCCACTTTTACTTCTGATGTTGGTAGTTGTCTTCTTAATTTTTTTGCTTGCTGAATTTGGCTAACGTTCTTTGATTTTATAGATGTTTTTCAAAGAATTATCTTTCAGTTTCACCAATTTTCTCAATTCCTTCTGTGTATTACTTTAATTGTTTTTATCTCTTAAGTTTTAATTTCTTCTTCCTAATTATTTTGAGTTGAATTATCCATTCTTTCTCTAGTTTATTAATGTGAAAGCTTAAACTATTGATTTGAGACAGTTCTTCTTTTCTATTATATGCTTTTGAGGCTAAAAATTCCTTTAAGCGATGCTTTAGTAGAATTCTACACATTTTGATACGTTTCATTTTCATTTTCATTCACTTCAAAATATTTTAAAGTTTATCTTGAGAATTCTTCTTTGACCTGTGAGTTACTTAGAAATGTTTTGTTAGTTTTCAAAGAATTAGGGACTTTCTAGTTATCTTTCTGTTATTAATTTTTAGTTTAAATCTCTTGCAAAAACAAAACATACTTTACAAGATTTCTGTTCTTTTACATTTCTTAAAGTTTGTGTCCCAGAATAACATCTATCTTGGTTAATGTTAAACGCACACTTGAGAAGAATGTGTATTCTGTTGCTGAGTGATACGTACTATAAATGGCAGTGAAAAACAAGCAGAATAAATTCAAAGAAATCACCCCAGACATATCATAATAAAGGTGATAAAAATATAAAATAAAACCTTTTGAAAGCAGCTATAGAAAAATGACACAATGCATGACACATGGTAGTACTTATCCATGAGTGTAAGTGATTACAATTTTCTCATTGGAAATACTGAACAATAGAAAACAGAACACCATTTTTAAAGGAAAAAAATGAAAGCTCAGAATTCTGTATTTGAATTTTTATACAAAGGAAAACTAAGAAAATCAATTGTCAACAAACCTGCTATATACAAAAATGCTAAAGGGATTCTGTAGTTTGAAGAGAAAGAATACCTAGAAGGCAATTTAGATCTTCAAGAATGAGAGAAAACCAACAGAAATGGAAAATAGTTGGAAACATAAAATACTAAATAGCAGAAAGACATAAATATGTATCATCCCTATTTGTAGATATTATAAGTTATTTACCTAGAAAATGCCAGGAAATCTATGAAACAACTCTAAGAGCTAAGTGAATTTAGCAAGATCAGAGGATACAAGGTTGCCATACAAAAATCATCTATATTCTTTTATATTAGCAACAATGAATTAGAAAATAAAATGAAGAAAACAATTTAATTTACAGTAAAGCCTAGAAAAGAAAAATGTTAAGAAACAAATTTAAGAAAAAGTATCAATGACTTTATACAAACAGTTATGGGAGCAATTTTTTAAAAGACCTAAGTAAGTGGCGAGATATGCTGTGTTCATGCATTGGCAGACTCGATATCTCTTAAGATGTCAATTCTTTTCTAAATGATCTGAGTTTCTAAGGTCCATCAAAATTAGAGAAAGCTTTGTTTTTGTAGAAATTGCCAAATTTATTTTAAAATGTATATGAAAATGCAAAAGACCTAGAAAATAACCAAAGCAGTTTTTAAAATAAAGAAAAAGTTGAGTATTTATCTTACTGATTTCAAGACTTACTGTAAAGATACAGGAATTAAGACATTTTGATAATGGCGAAAAGACAGAAGTACAGATCTATGCAATAAAGAATAAAGAATCAGCAAATAAGTGCCAAAACAATTCAGTGACAAATGGTGCTGGGTTAACTGGCTGTCCTTAAGATAATAAGTGAGCACTCACTCTAACTTCACACAATACTCACATCATATAACGACAAATTAACTTTGACTAGATCATAAATCATAATTTGATTTAGAACTAAAAATAAAACCTAAAACTATGAAATCATTTTTGCTACAATCGGTTATTTCTGGAATCGATGGCTGTTATTGTTTTGCTATGTCGATCATATATTCTTTAATCCCACTAACTTTCTTTTAGAACAAATACTTTCTTATATTTTCAGCTACAAATATAAATCAGCCACAGATGATGACAATTATATATTTTCTCTTTCAAACTCACACTATATCTCTCTTTCTATATTAGTTTCTTATTGTTGAAAAGCATTGAATATAGTGTCATATAAGATAGGAACTTTCATTATAGTTATCTTTGCCTTATTTTTTTAAAAAAATGTGTCTCAAGTTGCAGAATAAACTGTAATATTTATTATAGATTTTGGTAAAAAACAAAAATAAAAACATGTTATGGATTATGTTTACTATATATGTACTATAAATATTTATTAAGCACTAAGAAATGCCTTTTTTGCATTTCTTGAGAGGATAATCAGTTTTTTCTTTAGTTTTTTAGTGTAATTAATTATATTAATGGATTGGTTGCATGGAATGCTATTCGTGTTCTTTAGATAAATTTTATTCATTACCTAATACTTACATGGAATTTTTTTACATCAATGTTTCTGTTTGATATGAGCTTCTTTTCTTTACCAGTACTAGGCTTATCTGTATTTGATAATGAAATTATCTAGACAGTATATATTTTTATAATTTGAGTAGATACCTTTTCCCCATGTTTTGATTTTTTTGTCTTAGTGGAGCTGTTGAAGTATTTAAAGCAAGGCATTATCAGATTTGCATTTTATAAAGGTCATTCAGATATCGGAGTGGAAAATTAATTTGAAGGCAATACTTTCAGAGTCAGGGGCAGCAGTTAAGATACTGGGTTTTTTTCTTTCTTTTTTTGTAACATGAGTAGAAATGACAAGGAAATGGGGAAAGAAAAAAGGATTTAAGAGCTGTCAGTAAGATAAAGTGAGATCCATATAATGTGATGGCCATTATATACGTGGGGCAAAGGATAATGAAGTTTACATGTCTCTGGTCTGGGACTCTCCAGCTTAGATATGAGGTATGGGACAAAAACAGTAGACACAAAAATGGTTACATTGATTTTTGTGTGTCTATTGACAGTTGGTAGTCATTAGGATTTACAGGTCTAAGACTCTGAGGGGAAATTAATTCTACAGATTCCTGTTTGAGAAAAGACAGAGATTATGTTTGAAGCCACAAGAATGGATAAAAATATTTTTAACTTTCATTACGCAAATAGTAATATGCAAGAGCTCCACGAATTAAGAAGTAAAGTACAGGAGAGTTGCGAAAACTATGATTTTGCCTTGTTTTACTTTTTGTTTGTTTTTCCATTAACGTTGCTTCTTACTGAGCTGTATTTTGGAGCCAACGTAATAATGGCTCTAAATCTGAGGACTTAAAACATGGAATTTAAGAAATCACCCAAATTCTTTACAGCCGAGTGGTATGGTAACTGGACTGTGGTTTTCCCTCCGTATTCACACTCCTGGGTCTCAGGCTACAAAGGTGGTTCTTTAATAGACAAATTAGCACAGATATGACAAGTTTTTCTTTTGGAGCCCTGATGTGTCATTTAGGGCAGAAATAATTTTGGAGAGTATGAAAGACTCACATATAAGGGGAAAATATAAATGCAAAATGCTGGGTAGGAGTCTCTGAACCTTTGTGGACTAACAGGGAGCAATCCTTCTAAGGTTGTTACATTGGCAGGCAAATAGAGTAGAGCCTGAGCACACCTCTAGTAAGAGCCTTCACTGAATGGCTTCACACCTTGCCATATAAAGAGAACATAGGCCTTATCCTAACAGAAAATGTATCCAAGCTATCCTTGTTCTTTTGCAAATGAACGTTAACACTTTATTCTTAAGATTTCACCTACAGAAGGAGTATCGTGTAAGCTCCTTTTATTCCCCAAAGTCGCTGCTATGGGAAGGAGTCCTGATGCGTGACAGAGGAAAGCCAGCTGTACTGTGCTTGAACAAAGAGGGGACATTTCTGCAAGATTCCCAATTGTGCGTGGAGCCAATAAAGAAGCAACTGGGAGTTGCACCACACAGCAAATCTAAGGAATAGATTGCTAATTTGGCGTTGCCAGTTACGCTTCCTCCAGGCCCATAATTAAAATTGAGCTTCTGGGCACTATAGAGACGCCAGATTTGCTCTGAGCCTGAGGGGCTTGTAAATTGGCTGCTTTTGCAAACTGCTTTCACTGTTTTAGGTCAAGAGGAGGAAAATTAATGTATTTGTTCAGTTTAATAAATGTTCCCCTTGTGGTCTGAAAGAAGAGATTTGCCTCCCAACCCTCCAAGATTACATACAAAGAGAGAATTGGCTTTAGGCGAAGTTAGGCTTGATGCAAAAAGTTGTATTTCTACTGGATTACAGCACTGTGCATTTCCCTTAGAGGCACAAGACCCCAGTTTTGCCTTTCATATGCGCAAGGTTTCCATTCCTTTCTGATACAGTGTGATTTAGCCTTAAGCACTGTCTTACAAGTGCTGATAGACAATGCCTGTAGATTCCCACAAAAAGCCGAAGATGAGATGTCCTTGATAATTATTTGCTGTCGGTATCTTTCTGCTGATTTGGGTGCTTAGAACCTAGAAGCTTTGCCCCTCTGCTGACAGACACCAGTACCCTTCAGAGTCCCAAGGGCCCAAAGTAAAATTGAGAATCCTATGAGAACTTGGTATAGCAAACGCTCTTCGTGAGTCATGCAAAAGTAGGGGAGATGTTACTCTCTGTCTCAGGTTACACTTGTGTACAAATTAGTAATAAAATTGATGGGAAGCCTTTATATCAGACTCCTGAATTCTCCCACATGTAAACTTATTCCTCCTCTCAACAGCCTTCTGATTCAGGGTTTTAGGCATTGCGGGCAGGGGTTTAGAGAGAAGGGAAGTGTTCCTTGCTTTTAAGGCTCTCTTTTATTTCCCTTGAGTGCTCTGAGTTTAAGGAGTTCTCTCCACTCTAGCTGAGCCTGAAATTTAATATCTCCTAGCACTGTTCAGTTTTGAGTATCTCTAATCTACTCTGACCCTGTAGCACCTGCTCTGGATTACCTCTCACGTGGTCTTTCTGTGACCATGCTCAACTTCCAATGATGGATTCCTGGGGGTACCTAGGAAATGAGGCCCCTCATTCTTCTGAGACCCATCCTCTGCACATTCTCCTCCTCCCTTGTAAGCATCCTGTCATTTTGTATTCACTTGCACCATCCTGACCTCTCATACCTGCTGCCTAATCTCAGCAGGATAGCGGTACTTGGTCAGGGAAGAGCAGCTGGCCAAAGGTAGGCTCATGGGGATTAAGACCTAGGTTGGCCTATTCTGCAATGCCTAAAAGCAGCTACCTCACATATTTTGTCTATTTCATAGTCATTTAGTTGCTAGTCAGGTATCAGTTTGTCTCTATTGGTCAGAACTATATCTTCTTAATTATGGAGTAGGAAATAATTTAATTGAAACGATTTTCCTCCCAAATTATTGGAAGACTATAAGGTATCAACTGGATAAAATCTACAACTGTTTTTTATTTTATTCTGTTCAAATCCCTGTACTCTAGATGCAAATGTTACTTGGATTTTTTAAAAAGCTTTTTTTTGTGTGTACTGTGTTAAATCACCCAAAGGACAGAGGCTGGGACCTAAATGTTGTTGAAGACTCAGATTGTGACACAGAGCTCAGCACAGAGGACACTCAAAAACTATCTGGTGAATAATTAATTCAATGTATAAGTAAATTATTCTCAAGATTTTAAAATGTGAAATAAATGTTAGTATAATAAATTATATAGCCATTCTTTGGAGAAAATATTTTTTATTTTCTGAACCGTAGGATTTTGTTAAACGTGCAGAACTGAGAAATGCAGAAATTATGGTCCAGTGTCAGAAAAATGTGAAATATCTTCCATGGTAAAGCATTGTATGCTAAAGAAGGCTAAAGGATCGATGGAGGCCAGATCAACCTAAAGTCAGAGGCTTTAAATTAGATTTCTATATTGATATGGGATTTGTATAGCACTAATGGTATTCTTTTATTGTATGGCAACAGGTATTAATAAATGTAGAGCCCAATACTGAGTTCTAAATTTGTTGATCTTGTTTAATCTTTCAGTTAGTTTTCCTTAAAATGCATGTGATTTGTGCCAGGTCATGGGCTAATTAAATATTGGGCTGGAACTGAAAATGCCTATAGGAGGTATTGAAATTGTATATACATATTAAAATTATGTTGCACATATAAAGGTATTAAACTTGCATAAGAGCAACACTGGGTGTGTAGTCAAGTTTAACAAAACAAATATCACTCAAAGTATCTAAGAATTAAAATCTTTGGAATTATTTATGCTTCTAAGAGTGTATGCTTTTTTTCTTTCTTTCTTTCTTTCCTTTTTTTTGAAACACAGCCTCACTCTGTTGCTCGGGCTAGAGTGCCGTGGCGTCAGCCTAGCTCACAGCAACCTCAAACTCCTGGGCTACCAAGCGATCCTCCTGCCTCAGCCTCTCGAGTAGCTGGGACTACGGGCATGCACCACCATGCCCGGCTAATTTTTTATATATATTTTTAGTTATCAGCTAATTTCTTTCTATTGTTTGTTTTTCGTAGAGATGGGGTCTTGCTCTTGCTCAGGCTGCTCTTGAACTTCTGAGCTCAAATGATCCGCCCACCTCGGCCTCCCAGAATGCTAGGATTACAGGCATGAGCCACCACGCCTGGCCATAAGAATATATATTTTTAAACTGTATTTTCTATTCAATTACCTTTATAACAGACTTATTACAGACCTTTGGAATAAAGGAAAAGAATTCTGAATTTGGAGTTGACATAAATAGGTTTGAAACTTTGTGATTTCATGTTTTGTCTCATGAGATAATTTTTTTTTTGAACAGAGAAAATATTTATTTATTTATTTTTTGCATTTTTGAATTGTGATTTTTTCTTTTCTTTATTGAAGTGTACTTTACATATCATGCCTTTACTCCATTTTAAGTGCACAATTAAATGATTTTTAGTGAATTTACCAAGATATACAGTTAATCACATAAATCAGTTTTAGAGGAATTCCTTTCCCCTATTGAGACCCCTAATTCCGCTCCCCAACTACTTTTCAAGCATGTCCCACCCCTCCACAGTGCCCACCACGTCGCTCAGACATGGGTTTACCCCCCCCCCAAATCCCTAGTGAACATTCCCACCATTTGAGCACCATAGTGTTAATCAGTCAATACCATTTTGATGGCAAGTACAAGTTGGGCACATTCTTCGGGTCTTGTGTCACCTCACTTCTAATAATGGGCTCAAGCTTAATCCAGGATAATATAAGCGGTGCTAGCTCACTGTCGCTTCTTAAAATTGAATGATATTCCATTGTGAACATACACCAAATTTTAACAATCCACTCATGAATTGATGGGCAGTTGGGTTGTTTCCATGGCCTAGCAATAGTGAATTGTGCTGCCATAAACATTCGGGTGCAGATGTCTTTATCATAGAATGCCTTATGCTCTTTTGGGTAGATGCCCAATAATGCTATTGCTGGATCACTAGAGCAAATAGACAACCTACAGAATGGGAGAAAATATTTGTTCTCTACACATCTGACAAAGGTCTGATAACAAGAATCTACCTAGAATTTAAAAGAATTAACAAGAAAAAATCAAACAACCCCATTTATAAATGGGCAAAGGAGATGAACAGAAACTTCTCCAAAGAAGACAGAATAATGGCCAAAAAATATAAAAAAAAAATGTTCATCATTTCTAATCATTAGAGAAATGCAAATCAAAACCATAATGAGATACCACCTAATCCCAGTGAGACTGGTCTCTATCAAAAAATCCCAAAACAACAAATGCTGGCAAGGATGTGGAGAGATAGGAACACTCTTACACTGCTGGTGGGACTGCAAATTGGTGCAACCTTTGTGGAAAAGAATTTGGAGATTCCTCAAAGAGCTAAAAATAG
>CAUYRT010061857.1:0-37090 GCA_963574885.1 Lepilemur ruficaudatus | reverse complement strand
ATCCCCCGTTCCCCTGCCTCTGGTAAACACCATTTTACTCTCTGTTTCTATGAGTTCAACTACTTTAGATTCCATATATACATGAGATAATGTGGTCTTTGTCTTTCTGTGCCTGACATATTTCACTTAACATAATGTCCTATAGGTTTGTCTGTGTTGTCACAAGTAACAGGATTTCCTTCTTTTTTAAGACTGAATATTCTTCCATTGTGTACCTATACCTCACTTTCTTTATCCATTCATCCCTTGATGGACACTTACATTGATTGAATGTCTTGGCTATTGTGAATAATGTTGCAGTGAGCATGGGAGAGCAGATATCTTTCTGATATATGGATTTCACATCCTTTGGATATATACCCAGTAGTGGAATTGCTGGATCATATGGTAGTTCTCTTGTTAATTTTTTGAGAAACTTCCATGTTATCCTCCATAATAGTTACACTAATTTATATCTACACCAACAGTGTGCAAGGGTTCCCTTTTCTCCACATCCTTGGCAACACTTATCTTTCACCTTTTGGTAATAGCCATATGAACAGCTGTGAGGTAATACCTCCTTGTGGTCTTGATGTGTATTCCTTGATGATTAGTGACATATATTTTTTCATATACCTGTTGGCCTTTTGTATGTTTTCTTTTGAGAAATATCTGTTCAGGTCCTTTGCCTATTATTTAAATTGAGTTACTTGTTTTCTTGCTGTTGCATTGAGTTACTTATGTATTTTGGATGATAACCTTGTATCAGATGTATGGTTTGCAAATGCATTGTCTAATTTGATAGGTTATCTTATTTTTCTGTTAGTCATTTCCTTTGCTATGCAGAAGGTTTTTAGTTTGGTATAGTCCAATTTGTCTATTTTTGATTTTTTTTTTCTGGCTATGCTTTTGGGGTATATCCAAAAAAACATTGCCAAGATGTCACAGAGCTGTTTCTCTGTAGTTTCTTCTATTAGTTTTACAGTTGTGGGTCTTATATTTAAGTCTTTATTTTTGTTGAGTTGATTTTCATACATGGTGTAAGATGAATGTATAATTTTTATTCTGTCTATGGATATACAGTTTTCTCAGCATCATTTATTGAAGAGGCAATTTTTCCCCATTGTGTGTTCTTGATACCTTTATTAACGATCAATGATCTTTGAATTCATGGATTTATTTCTGGGATCTCTATTCTTTTCCATTGGTCTATGTGTTTGTTTTTGTACTAGTACCATGATGATTTAAATACAATACCTTTGAAGTATTAATATATTTTTAAGTAGGGTTGTGTGGTGCCTTCAGGTTTCTTCTTTTTCCTCAAGACGACTTTGGTTATTATGGGTCTTTTGTCATTCCATACAAATGTTAGAATTGTTTTCTATTTCTGTGAAAAATGATGCTGGAATTTTTACTGGGATTGCATTGAATCTTGGATCACTTTGAGTAGTATGGATATTTTAACAATATTAATTCTTCCAATCCATGAGCATGAGCTATCTATTTATTTGTGTCTTCATTTCTTTTATCAGTGTTTTATAGTTTTCAGCGTATAGGTCTTTCACCTCTTTGATTAAATTAACTACAAAGTATTTTGCTTTTTTAGTAGCAATTGTGAAAGGAATTGTTTTTGTTATTTGTTTTTCAGATAGTCCATTGTTAGTGTAGAAATGCTACTGATTTTTGTATGGTGATTTTGTTTCCTGCATCTTTACTAAATTCATTTATTACTTCTAACAGTGTTTTGGTGGAGCCTTTAGGGTATTCTGTATATAAGATCATGTCTACTGCAAAAAGATATAGTTTAACTTCTACCTTTCTAATTTGGTTGCCTTTTATTTATTTTTCTTGCCTCATTGCTCTGGATAAGACTTCCAGTACTATGTTGAGTAGAAATGGCAAGAGTGGGGATCTTTGTCTTATTTTTTGTCTTATTCCTGATCTTAGAGGAAAAGCTTTTAACTTTGCACCATTGAATATGGTGTTAGTTGTGGGTTTGCCTTGAATGCCCTTCATTGTGTTGAGGTATATTCCTTCTATACCTAATTGTTTGAGAGTTTCTATTTTTTTAAATCATGAAAGGATGTTGAATTTTGTTAATTGCTTTTTCTGCATCTAAAGTAGAGATCATATGGTTTTTGTTTTTCATTCTGTTAATGAGATGTATCATGTTTATTGATTTGCATATGTTGAACCATCCTTACATCCCTGGGATGAATTCTACTTGATTGTGGTGAAGGATTTTTTTAATGTGCAGTTGAATTTGGCTTGCTAATATTTTGTTGAGAATTTTTGCACTTATGTTCATCAGGGATATTGGCCTGTAATTTTTTTTTTCTTGTAATGTCATTGTCTGGTTTAGTTTTATGGTAATACTAATCTTACAAAATGAGTTGGGAAGTATTTCCCCCTCTTCAATTTTTTTGGAAGAGTTTGAGAAGGGTTAGTATTAGTTCATTAAATGTTTGGTAGAATTCAGCAGTGAAGTCATTAGGTCCTCAGATTTTCTTCTATGAAAGATTTTTTTATTAATCATTCAATCTCCTTATTCAGTCCGCTCAGGTTTTCTATTTCTTCATGATGATTTAGTCTTGGTAAGTTGTATGAGTCTAGGAATTTGCCCATTTCTTTTAGGTTATCCAATACCTGTTTCTTTTAGGTTATCCAATACCTGTTTCTTTTAGGTTATCCAATTTGTTGGCATATAATTGTTCATCCTAGTCACATACAATTCTTTGTATTTCTGTAGTATCAGTTATAATGTCTCCTATTTAATTTTTTATTTTATTTGAATCTTTGCTTTTTCTTCATTAATATAGCTAAAGGGTTGTTGATTTTCTGATCTTTTTTTTGCTTCCTTTTTTCCCTTCTTTATTGAAGTATACTTTACATATCATGCCTTTACTCCATTTTAAGTGTACAATTAAATGATTATTAGTGAATTTACCAAGATGTGCAATTTTTTCTGATCTTTTCAAAAAACCAACTCTTAAGTTTTACTGATCTTTTTTATAGTTTTCCCTAGTCTCTTTCATTTATATCTGCTCTGATCTTTATTATTTTATTCCTTCTACTGAATTTAGGCTTAGTTTAGTCTTCTTTTTTCCACTTATTTGAAATGTAATCTTAGGTTGTTTATTTGAGGTCCTTCTTCTTTTTCAATGTAAGGAAAAAGAAAAAAGAAAACAAGAAAATGCACATCAAAACTACAATGAGGGCCGGGCGTGGTAGCTCCTGCCTGTAATCCTAGCACTTTGGGAGGCCGAGGCAGGAGGATCGCTCAAGGTCAGGAGTTCAAGACCAGCCTGAGCAAGAGCGAGACCCTGTCTCTACTAAAAATAGAAACAAACTAACTGGCCAACTAAAAAATATATAGAAAAAATTAGCCGGGCATGGTGGCGCATGCCTGTAGTCCCAGTTACTCGGGAGGCTGAGGCAGAAGGATTGCTTGAGTCAGGAGTCTGAGGTTGCTGTGCGCTAGGCTGATGCCATGGTACTCTAGCCCAGGCAACAGAGTGAGACTCTGTCTCAAAACAAAACTAAACAAAAAAACCAAAAAACAAAAAACAAAACTACAATGAGATCCATTTCACCCCCGTTAAAATGGCTTTTATAAAAAAGACAGGCAATAACGAATGCTGGTGAGGATGTGGAGAAAGAAGAACCCTTATACACTGTTGGTGGGAATGTAAATTAGTGCAACCACTATGGAGAATAGTATGGAGGTTCCTCAGAAAATGAAAAATAGAACTACCATATGACCCAGCAATCTCACTGCTGGGTATACATCCAAAGGAGGGGAATTCAGTATGTTGAAAATGTATCTTCACTCCCATGTTTATTGCAGCACTGTTCACAATAGCCAAGATAAGGAATCAACCTAAGTGTCCATAGATGGATGAAAGGATAAAGAAACTGTTTTACATATACATAAGGAATATTATATAGCCACAAAAAATGAAATTCTGCCATTTGCAACAACATGGATGGAATTGGAGAACATTATAAGTAAAATGAGCCAAGCACAGAGAGACAAACTTACATGTTCTCACTTATATATAGGAGCTAAATATTAAAAACAATTTTGATCTCTTGGAGATAGAGTAGAATGAGAGTTATCAGAGGCTAGGAAGGGTAGCAGGGAGATCAGGATAAAGGGGGGATGATTAATGGGTATAAAATATAGTTAGATAAAATGAACAATATTTCTTTCCTTTGCTATGCAGAAGCTTTTTGGTTTGATTCAATCCTGTTTGTCCAGTTTTTGCTTTTTTTCTCTGTGCTTTCACAGTCACATCCAAAAAATCAGTGCCAAGATCAACATCATGAGGCTTTTCTCCCATGTTATTGTCTAGTAGTTTTACAGTTTCAGGTCTTAATATTTAAGTATTTAATCTATTTCAAGTCAATATTTGACAATTTATATGGTGTAAGACGAGGATGCAATTTCATTATCTGCATGTGGATATCCAGTTTTCCCAACACAACTTACTGAAGAAACTATCCTTTTCCCCATTGTGTGTCTTGGCACGTTTATCAAAGAGTCCCAAAACAATAAATGTTGGCGTGGATGCGGAGAGATAAGAATACTCATACACGGCTGGTGGGACTGCAAACTAGTACAACCTCTGTAGAAAACAATATGGAGATACCTCAAAGAATTACAAGTAGAACTACCATTTGATCCAGCAGTTCCATTACTGGGCATCTACACAAAGGAACAAAAGACATTCTATAAAAAAGACATCTGTACTCGCATGTTTATAGCAGTACAATTCACAATTGCAAAGATGTGGAAACAACCCAAGTGCCCATTGATACATGAGTGGATTGATAAAATGTGGTATATGTATACCATGGAGTTCTACTCAGCCACAAAAAACAATGGTGATCTAGCACCTCTTGTATTATCCTGAATAGAGCTGGAACCCATTCTACTAAGTGAAGTATCCCAAGAATGGAAAAACAACCACCCCATGTACTTACCATCATATTGGTTTTAACTGATCAACACTTAAGTGCACATATAGTAATAACATTCATTGGGTGTCGGGCAGATGGGAGGGGGCAGGTGGGGATGGGTATATACACTCCTAATGGGTGTGGTGTGCACCGTCTGGGGGATGGACATGCTTGAAGCTCTGACTCGGGTGGGGCAAGGGCAATATGCGTAACCTAAACATTTGTACCCCCATGATGTGCTGAAATAAAAAAATAGTAATAAAGAAAATCAATTGTCCACAAATGTGTGGGTTTATTTCTGTGCTGTCTATCCTGTTTCACTGGTCTTTATGTCTGTTTTTATGCCTGTACTGTGCTATTTTCATTATTAAAGCTTTGTAGTAGATTTTGATATATGGTGATGTGATGCCTCCAGCTTTGTTCTTTTTATTCAGGATTGTTTTGGTAATTTGAGTTCTTTTCTGTTTCCATAAAAATTTTAGGGTTTTTTTCTGTTTCTGTGAAAAATGATATTGGAATTTTGAGAGTGATTGTATTGAATCTGCAGATGTGTTTGGGTAGTATGAACATTTAATAATATTAATTCTTCCAATTTGTGAACATGGAATATATGTCCATTTAATTGTGTTTTTTTCCAATTCCCTTCATCCATGTTTCATAGTTTTCCTTGTATAGATCTTTCACTTCTTTGGTTAAATTGATCTCCAGGTTTTGTATTCTTTGTAGCTAATATAAACAGGATTGTTTTCTTGTTTTTCAGGTCCCTATTAGTATATAGAGACACTACTTATTTTTGTGTTTTGACTTTGTGTTCTGCAACTTTATTGAATTTGTTTATCAGTTTGAACAGTTTTTGGGTGGAGGTCTTATGGTTTTCTATATGTAAGATCATGTCTTCTACAAACAGAGACAATTTAACTTCTTTCTTTCTTAGTTGGGTGCTTTTATATCTTTTTCTTACCCAATTACTCTGGCTAGGATTTCCAGTAATATGTTCAATCATAGTGGGTAAGAGTGGGCATCTTTGTCTTGTTTTTAATCTTACATGGAAAGCGGTCAACTGCTCAATATTGAGTATGATGTTAGCAATGAGCTTGTTATATATGGCCTTTACTGTGTTGAGGTACATTCCTTCTATACCTAATCTGTTGAGAATTTTTAACATTAAAGGATGTTGAATTTTGTCAGATGCTTTTTCTGCATCTATTGAGATGATCAATAGATGGTTTTTGTCCTTCATTCTGTTAAGGCAATGTATCACGTTGACTGATTTGTGTATGTTGAATCATCCTTGCATCCCAAGGATAAATCCCACTTGATCTTGGTGGATGATCCTTTTAATGTGCCGTTGAATTCAGTTGGCTAGTATTTTGTTGAGTACTTTTGAATCTACATTCATCAGGGATATTGGACTGTAATTTTTTTCATATATTGTCCTTGAAAAGACACACTTTAAATATAAGGGCACAAAGAGGCTAAAAGTAACAGGATAGAAATAGATATATCATGCAAACACTTAGCTATATTAAAATCAGACTAATTGGATTTAGATAAAAGGAGTTTTACTAAACATGAAAAATGACATTTTACAATGATAAAAAGGATAAAAGGAGAAAAAATTGTATCATCAAGGAGATACAATTATAAATCTCTGTGTACCTAATAATAGAGTTTTCAGTATGCATGAAGCAAAAATTAGCCAAAGTAAAGAGAGAAATAGACAAGGGAGGGGATTGGCATTTTTAACACCATTCTTTCCCTTTTCCTCCCTTCCTGCTTCCCCCCGCCCCCACTTAGTAGTTGACAGAAAAAAGAAAAAATAAGGCCAGGTGGCTCACACCTGTAATCCCAGCAATTTGGGAGGCTGAGGCCAAACAATCACTTTTGGCCAGGGGTTTGAGATCAGCCTGGAATACATAGCAAGACCCCATCTCTACAAAAAATAAAAAACAAAAACAAAACCCCAAAGTATTAACAGGGCATGGTGGCATGTGCCTGTAGTCCTAGTTACCTGGGAGGCTGAGGCAGGGATATCATTTGACCCCTGTAGCTAGAGGTTATAGTGAGCTATGATCATGGTACTGCAATCCAGCCTGGGTGACAGAGTGAGACCCAATCTTTAAAAAAATTAAATAAAAGGGTTTACCTGACTGCCAGTATAGCCTCACTTGCCTCAGCCATCACTCACTGAATGACACCACTACACCTGGACTTGGGCAGAGCAAACACCTAGAGTGCTGGCACAATTAGGCATTGTCTAAATAGCCTTCGCAGCCACCATTGCTAACACCATGGGGAGGCCCAGGCAACAGCAAACTCCCACACCGCTTGCATCTGTGGAGAGGGACACACCCAGTCTCCCACCAGACTCCAAAGGCAAATACAGCAACAAAATCATAAATAAATGAGACTTAATTAAATTTAAGAGTTTCTACACAGTAAGGGAAATAACAGAGTAAATAGACAACCTATAGAATGGGAGAAAGTATTCACAAACTATATATCTGACAATATACAGAATCTATAAAGAACTCAAACAAATCATCAAGAAAAAAACCCAAATAACCCCATTTAAAAATGGGTAAAAGACACGAACAGAGTTTTCTCAAAAGAAGATAGACAAATGGCCACTAAACATATGAGAAAATGCTCAACATCACCAATCATCAGGGAAATGCAAATTAAAACCACAGTGAAATACCAACTTACCCCTGTCAGAATGGTCATTATTAAAAAATCAAAAAACAATAGATATTAACATAGATGTAGTGAAAAGGGAATGCTTATACACTGTTGGTGGGACTGTAAATTAGTGCAACCTTTGTGGAAAACAGTATGGTCATTCCTCAAAGAATTAAAAGTAGACTTACCATTTGATGCAGCAATCCCACTACTGGGTATCTACCCAAAGGAAAAGAAGTCATTATATCAAAAAGGCACCTGCACCAGAATGTTTATCGCAGCAAAATTCACAATTGCAAAGATGTGGAATCAACCTAAGTACCCATCATTTAATGAATGGATAAAGAAAATGTGGTACATATATACCATGGAATACTATTCATCCATAAAAAGAAAAGAAATAATGTCTTTTTCAGCAACTTCGATGTACTAGGAGACCATTATCCTAAGTGAGGTATCTCAGAAATGGAAAAACAAACACCGCATGTTCTCACTAATAATGGGAAATTAAACAGTGAGTACACAGAGACACAAAGTAGTGTAAAAGACATTGGAAATTAAGAAAACGGGAGGCTGGAGTCGGGAAAGGTATAGAAACTTATCTACAGGGTACAATGTACAGTATTCTGGTGATGGGCACACTATTTCAGTGTTATACAATTCATCCATGCAATGAAAACACTTGTACTACCTTAATATTTTGGAACAAATAAAAAATATTTTACTTAACCTCAAAAAAGAAAGATAGAGAAAAATTAAGAAAAGACAGAAGACTTGAACATTCCTATCAATCAACTTGACCTGATTAGCATTTCTAAAACACCTCATTCAGCAAATACAGAAAAACACATTTTAAGTGCACAGATAAGACCATTATCCTACGTGAAGTATAAAGAATGGAAAAACAAACATCACATATATTCGCTATTAAATTGGAGCTAACTGATGAGCACACATGTGCACAGAAGGAAGTAAAACTCAGTGGAAATCAAGCAGTGGGGAAGAGAGAGGAGGGGTTGGGTGAAAACTTACCTAATGGGTACAATGAACACTATTTGGGTGATGGACACACTTATAGCCATGACTCAAGCATTAGAAAAGCAATCCATGTAACCAAAAACATTTGTGCCCCCTTAAAATAAAAAGACTGGCTACAAAGATTCAACATATACATAACTAGTACTCCTGAAGAGGATAAAATATATTCGGGGGCTTCCTATCTAACCAAATTCTTTCAGGGCTCACCACATTTAACTCTACATTTAATATCTCAAGTTATTCAAATTTATGTAATAGATAGGGAGCCTAAGTTTCAATGGAAAATCAAAACAATTAAAAGACTCTAGGAGGGGAAAATGGAGATTGCCGCTGAGGTCTTCTGAAGTGAGTAGTTTGGACAATAAAATGATCAAAAAAGAAAGTATAAAAAAAGTGCACAGATAACATTCATCAGGATATGCTGGGCCATCATGTAAGTATCAGTACATTTCAAAAGCTGGAAATCAAAAAGCAATTGTTTTCTGAACACAGTAGAATTGATTTATCTGTCAATTGAAAAGATAATGGAAAATCTGCACACATTTGGAAATTAAGCCATATCTTCTAAAATACACTATGGGTCAAAGAAGAAATTCTCTAAAATTAGAAAAGTTTTTTAATTATATGATAATTAAGCATATTATATCAAAATTTATAGGATTTCTCGAAAGCAGTACTTAGAGGGAATGTTATAGCTTAACATGCTTACATTAGAAAAGAGAGCGATTCCACCCTAAGAAGGTAGAATTAAAAAGGAGCAAACACAACCCAAAATAAGTTAAAGACATAAACTAATCAAAATAAAAGGGGAAATAAATAAAATAGAAAACAGAAAAACAAAAGTTGGCTCTCTAAATGATTAATATAATTGATAAAGCTCTAGATCAACTGATGAAGAAAAAACAGAATAAATGATCAACATCAGGAATGAAAGTGAGAACATCACTACAGATAGTAAATGATAAAGGAATATTTGAACAACTATTTATTGGCAAAAGAATATTTGCCAATAAATTTGACAACAAAAATGAAATGAGAAAGAATCCTTGAAAAATAAAATTTACAATTTATAAAAACTAACAAAAGCAATGGAAAATCTGAATAGCCTTATATCTTTTAAAGAAATTATAAACTTTCCTGCAAAGGAAACTGAAGGCAAGTTTGGCTTCACTTGTGAATCCTATCAAACATCTAAGAAAGAATTATAGCAATCTTACATAAAAATCTTTCAGAAAAACATGAGTATAAACGTTCCAATTTGATTTATGAGGCCAAAATAACCCTGATACCAAAACCTGTGCATAGGGTGTACCTGAGTACGTTTTTAAGGAAAAGCCCTTAGAGTATTTAAGTCGTTCTGAAGCCCTTCTCTGTCATATCTGTCCATCATTCTTTCCTTGAATTCCATCAGCTGTTCTTTCAGTGAGTTCCCATTGCTGAATCAAGTTCAAGTTGAGTTTCTGTCCCTTGCACCCAAAATATTCTAACACTCACAGAAAAAAAAATATTGAAAGTATAACAAAATCATATGAGGTAATAATTTAAAGATCTTATCTACCCCGAAGTTTAACAAATACTGCAAGGATTGTAGCAAACATAAAAACCCTGTTGAGAAAATGTTACTTAGTTCTCCACATTTGAATTTAATGAAGACTCCATCCTTTGTGTAAAATTTCTAGTCTTCCTCCAAGTGGAAGAGAAGCCAAACTGATATAAAAAGCAGGGAGAAAGAAGTGTGTCTTTTTAAGCAGAACATGGTATTTATAAAGAGAAGCTAGCCTTTACCCCACCGTATAGAAAGGAAGTCTTGACATACTCCTATCCTTTAAACTACAGTGGGGAGGGAGAGACAAGATCATTATTTTGAAGTTGGTGGATTCTGAAAGAAGGGGGATCTGAAGTGTTGAGAGATGGTGTCATGATATGACCAGGTAGAAAGCAGGCAAGGACTGCTCCCTTGAATTTCCTAGGTCTCAAAAGATATATAGAAATTGGAATACACCAGTGTCACCAGAATCAGGGACATAAATGAGAGAAGAGGGATGGGGTCTGTTTTCTTTCTATGACCCAGTGCAACATGGAACAGAGAAGAGAATCTGAGAAAAGAAGCTTGAGGCCACCAGCCGGAAGATGTAGTTAAAATTCCCAAGTGATCACCAAAGCCTAGGAGAGGTTCTTAGGATTGAGCTTCCCTCCAACAGATCTGCTAGGGACACCATTAGTTCATGCCACAAATGACATAGATGTACTGGGGTGACACACACAGAGGACTATCACTCTTCCCACTACCAAAAGTGTTGCTGTTCATATATGGAAAAAAAGCAGCTGTGGCCACAATAAAGAAGATGGCCAACACGTCATAGGCACTTATATAAGAAAGCTCCTGTTTTCTTTTCTTCCTCCTCCCAAGTCTAGCACCAGAGAAGCAAACAGAAAAGAGGATGGGAGTGTGTATCTCTATATTCACTGTATATTTAGAAAAATTAATATTTTAAAAATGAAGCTACATCCAAATACTATAATTCTTAACAGCTTTTATACTATTCACCTCTTCATCCCATAAAAGAAACTTTGGACTTGGGAGAGTAGTCAATTAGAATAAACCAAAGGACCTACCTCCCTACTGTTTCATATGGTTTTTAAATGACTAAGATCCTTTGGAATGAGAAATTCCCTATTATACTGAATAAACTGGATACGAAGTGGGAAGCGCAAAACAATGTTAATGCAGAGAATGAATAAATGCGTAAAGGTCATCTCAATAGTTGCAGAAAAATTATTTGACAAAATTCAACATCTATTCATGCTTTAGAAAAAAAGAACTCAGCAAACTAGGACTAGAAAGAAATGCCTTCAATCTGATAAAGGTCATCCACAAAAAACCTGCAGCTAACACCATACTTAATGGTGATTGGCAGGAGCTCACCTGAGCTAGGGAGAGCTGAGCTGCCAGGTGTCCAGTGTAGTGGATTAAAGCAACAAGACAAAAATGAGTAACCAAGAAATGAAGTAATATTAAAGCTTTTAACCACTTACTGCAACGGTATAAGCAAAAGGCTAAAATCAGAGAAAATGCTCACTCCTCCTTCCCTTTTTTTTTCCCTCACCAGTCAAGGGTCAAATAGATCAGCACAGATGTTGGGAGAGGAGGTTGTCTAACTGTTGAGGGAGCCCCAGACAAAAGGCTCTTGTACTTTCATGGACTCAGGCCAGGAGGAGGGAGAGAGAGGAAGGGTAGGAGAGGAAAAGCACTGAGTACTAAGTCAGAGTAGGGAAAATGTAAAGGTTAATATATAACAATTAAATGTATTTCTATATCCTAGCAATGAACAATTGGAAAATAAAGTTTCAAAAGTACCATTTACAGGTTATATTACTAAGATTGTGGAGTAGGAGATACCAGGCTCCATCCCCCCTCCCACTGCCACAAAAAGAAATAAATATAGACAGCTACTCACAAACCAAATTAGCACAGATTGGGCTCAAAGCCCCATTAAAGAATCTGCAGCAACACAGTGGAGCCAGACAAAGCAGATAACATCCACATAGAAAAGATCACTGGAGAGATTGGCATACCTGAGTTGTGAGGAAATAGCTAGAAACAAGGAAGAAAGGCAGAGGCTATTGGTATCAGCCACACAGTGGGAATCACCATGTCCTCCGCAGCCTACTCCATAGAGAACACAAGAATCTCTTGCCACTGAGGTAACCAACAGCCATTCTGCAAGAGAACCCCAGGGAGCCAGACAAGCTTGCATACCCCTCGCCCCTAAGAAGCAGCCACTCTTGATCTTCAGGAAAGAAACTGTAACCTCATTCAGCCCCATGGCTGGCCCACATTCCAGACATAAGCTCTGTGCTGCACTGGGCCTGCCCACAGCCTAGACACCAGAGCCTTAGACACAGTGATTGAGTTCACATTCTGGGCCATAGAGCCAAGCCTTCACTGCACATGCTCATGTTCCACACACTGCCTCAGCCACCATAGAGAGCTAGGTCCCTCCCCAACCCTGGAGCTATTGTCACTATGCACATGCCTGCCGTTCCCATTCTTAACTCCCCAGCTACTTCACAAGCATCATCACCTTCCAAAATGTTACCAATGTGGCAGTGGGGTGCCTGTGCCCCAGGCACCAGTGCCGTTACTGCCTCAGATCCCAGAGCCACAATTCTACCACAAGTGACCATGCTTCAGGCCTCAGCTCCATGGCTGTTCAACAGGCATCATTCATCAGACAGTAGTGCCACTGCGAGCATGAGCAGGTCTGCAAGCCAGGCCCACTGCCAAAAAGTATCCTCAGCCAGAAGGTGTCTTCACATTCCTCTGTAGGGTAAGGTCTCTCCACAGTGAAACTAGTCTGTAAAGTAGGTAAGAGGTGGCTGTTCCACCAAATGCACAGGCATCAACAAAAGGCAATAAGAAAAATGAAAAACCAAAGAGACAGAATGCCACCAAAAGAACACAGTAATCTGCCAGAAAAGAACACACTAATCTGCCAGTAGCTGACCCAAAAGAAATGGAGATAAATAAAGAGCCTTGAACAAGAATTAAAAATAATTGTTTTAAGGAAGCTCAGTGAACTTCAAGAAAATACAGAGGGGGTAAAAGGGCAGAGCAAGGCAGTAGAATAGGAATCCCCAGTGATTATCCTTCTGCAGAAATAGTAATTTGAAAGACTAGTCACACACAAAAATACCTTCAAAACAGCTAAGGAAATGAAGCAAGAGATCACAGTACTGGAAAATAACAAAATAATAAGAAAAGACATATTGAAAAGGGTAGAAAAAATAGTTTTACATTACCCACATCACCCTTCCCCAACCTCAGACAGAACAGCACAAAGAAAGATACCGTCTGCTTGAGGGAGAGAGAGATAAATAAGCATAGGACTTTGCCTTGGTCCCTGGCACGAGGTCTGCCACAGTAAAACCCAGCATTAGAAAGACCCTCACGGCCCCTGATTCCAGGCCAGTATCTGCAGACTGAGCCTCTGGGCTTGTCCTTGGAGCCAGGTGGGAACCTGTAGCCCATGCAGGGAAGACTTGATCTCTAGTCTGTATCACCACTGGTTGACTACAGCAGCCTTGGGCTTCACATAGCCCTAAGTAGCAGGCAGGACTCAGTGGCCACAGGCTTTGGGCATGCCCTGGTGCTGTACCAGCTTCTATAACCATGAAATTCCAGCCCAGGGTTGAACCAACCACAGTGGTCATGGAATTTCAGTCCTATGCAGTACCAAGATTTAGGCACACCCTAGCACTGAAATGGCCACAGTAGTCTTGGGCATGGAGACCATGCCAGAAAATCTTCCCAGAATCTCTAGACTGGCTTACTGTTGAAGGCCATGTCCAGACAAAGCCAGTCTGTGAAAACTAATCTCCCCACAGTACTCTGAGGCCTATGGGTGTCAAGGAGCTCCTCTTCAGTCAAAACTGGAAAGGTTCCAGCAGGAGCCTAGGGCCTCAAAGGTCTCCTGTTTTTCCCTTCCCTGTGTCCTAGTGGGGCTACTGCTCACAGCACTCAGAAAAACTCACACAGGCAGTCCATCTTCTGGCTTCACTCTCAGTGTCCTCCATCACCTCTCTGTTATCTTTTGATTTCCTTTGATTATAATATTTTGGTGTCATGAAGATATTTTATAATTTTTTGTTGTCAAATTTATCAATATGTTACTTTATGGATTCTAGATTTTGCTTTTTATTTACAAAGGCCTTCTCTACACGAAGTTTAAAAGTATACTCACTCTTGAGTGAAATATTAATTTCTTCTAGTTCTTTCATTGATTTATTTTCTACATTTATACTTTTATGAGTAATTTATTTTTTGTGTAAGGTGTGAGGCAGGAATTCAGTTTTATATATTTTTCCATATCATTAGCTGGTTGTCCTAATGAAATTTCTTTTAAAAAACCCCATTTCTCCCACTGATTTGAAATATTACTTTTATCACAAATTAAATTTTCTTGATACACTAATATTTAAACTGCTTAACCAAGTAAACCATTCTGAAGAATAAACTTTCTAAGTATTTTCTGGCACTTTTGAAACCAACAAGTTAGAATTGGGTAAACATAATTCTCAACTATTTATTGAAAGCAAGTTTCCTGTTGTCTTCACTGAGAAATGGTTTATTAGTCTATTCTATCTGCTGTATTTTCAGAAAGATCTACAACTGGATATCTTTTTAAATATTCTAAAATTCAGGCCGCCTTTTATCTTATTACTTGGAATTGGTGGTCTCTACTCATTACCTTTAAATTTCCTTATGTTTCTATTATTCTTAGTTACAATAGTTCATCCACCTATTGAAGTAATACAGTCTTGCATAAATTAAATCTCATTATTTTTGAGGTACCAAATACTGCTACCAGTTTTTATTTTTGTTTAAAGACTAACTATAGATATGACTGATTTAATCCTTTGTAGTTTGAATTTTTATATTTTTTCCTTTCTATTTAATGAAAGTCCGTAGATACATTTGGCCAAACATGTTTGTGTTGTTCCCTCACATGTCACAGAGTTCATGTTATCATAACAAGCATCTTTGGCCACAGGGATTTTATATTAAAACAGTGGTTTTCAATGTTGGGTGCACATCAACATCACCTGGGAAGTTTCAACCCTGGCTGCCTAGACCACAGCCAAGACAAATTAAGTCAGAATTATCTCTGTGGCTAGGACTTAAGTAGTTTTGAAAGTTCCCCAGGGGATTCTAACATGCAGTCAAGATAGAAAACTACTGGACTAAACAGACTTCGAAATCCTGAAAGGTCATGCAGAATTATTCTATACAGAGGTTTTGAAATTCTGAAATTGTAAAATAGAGTATTTAAGATTGATGTTATGGTTATGTTTTTCACTACACTGTGTGTTTATTAATTTTTCCTTTTCTAAAATTGGCGTGAGTGTTTCTCATGTCTCCTCAGTTCTGTCATAAGCACCTTGAAGGTAGGGAAGTTGTTTCTGTTCATTTGGGACTTCCCCAATAGAATTAATAATGACGTTACCAAAGCTTTGAATACCGTTGATTATCTTCAATAAAAATTTAAATGGGGTTATATGTGCACAAATCCTGTTAGGACAGTCATTTATTCATTCAACAAGTATATATCGAGTACTTACTCTGTTCAATCCCATGGCTTTATTATACTTTGATGATTTCTAAAATGTGTCTCTAGGTATGACTTACTCTCTGAAATCCAGACACCTATATCCAAATACTTATTCAACATTGTCCCTTGGTCATATAATACACTTCTCAAACAGTATCTCCAAAAGAGAACTCTTGATTTACCTATTGAGACCCAATCTTCATCCAGTCTTTCCCATTTCAGTAAAAGTCATCAAGATTCATTCACTTGCTTTGGCCAAATCCTTGATTCCTTTTCTGTTAGCACATCCCCATCCAACTGATTAACAATTTCAGTCTACTTTATTTTCCAAAGCTTACCACTTCTTAACCATCTCCACGTGAACCACCCTTGTCTACTAAGGGTTACTAGCCTTCAGATTTTTATGACATTTAGAAAAAGGAGCCCTTTCTCAAGTGAAAAATTTTTATATTAGCATATTATTGCTCAGTCTGAACAACTGTAAGTGGAAGTGGTGGCTGATTCCTCTGGATGGCATAGGTAACCCTGGACATAGCCCAAGGATAAAGTAGGGGAAAGGGAGAGGAGCATGGAGCCTCAAACTTGTGTGCCTGTGAGCACGTGCGTGTATCCTTTCCCAAGTAGGTACAAGGCTGCATGTCTGGGTGGGTTTATGTAAGAGGAGATGCTGTCTCCACGACTCAGCCAGGAGACCTGGAATTTCCACACCTCCACACCTGCCTACAGCTCTCATAAGAGTTTCTATAGGTCTATTTTGTGGATATTACCCCCTCATTTGTGACCCAGTTGTGGTGTTTTCAAACTAAAACTGAATGTGGTAGTCCTATTTGTCCAAACATCACTTAGATTAATTTGATAGCCTCCTAACTAGTCTCCTTGCTTCTTCTCTTAATCCCCAAGAGCCTAGTAGCCAGAATGAGTCCTATAAAACAATACTCTGTCACTTTGCTAGTCTGAACTCTTTAATAGCTTTTCATCACACTTAGAATAAAATCTGAAGTTCTTATCAAGGCCTACATGATCTGGTCTAGCTAGCTCTGTGATGTCATTTTCTATTACTTTTTCTCTTTCTTGCTCTTTTCCAGGTACTTTGACCTCCTTGCAGTTTCTCAAAACACCAGGAACATTCCCACCTCAGGGTCTTTGCACTTGCTGTTCCCTCTTCTTCCAATTCTCTTCCCACAGATACCTGCGTGGCTTGCTCCCTCACTTCCTTTATGTCTTTGTTCAAATATCACATTCTCAGAGAACCCTACCTTGACCAGTATGCATAAAATAGCAATCTCCCTTTGCCAAACCCTAATCTCTCTCTATTCTCTTATCCTGCTTTTGTTTTCCTTTTTTGGCATCTGGTGTTATATATCTATTTATGTGCTTATTTGTTGTTGCCTGTCTCCTACCCTAAAATGTAAGCATTAGAGGGAAAGGACTTTGTTTATTTTGTTCACTGTTGCACTCCCAGAGCTGGGACCATTTTCCCTGCACACAGTTGGTTCTTTGTTGAATTTTTTGAATTAATGAATAAAAGACACTGCCCTGTAATCTGTGGGACATAAAAGTAAACAAGACATACAATCATGGTGTGTTGGCAAATGTTAACAACTGGCTCTTCAGAAAGACAGAAAGTGCTTGAATTTGTAGCATTTAATTATTTCCACGGTGTAAATATGCCCACCATGCCCCATCTCAAACTACCAGTATTAACATCATTGAATGCAGAGTTGGAAAGAGATGCACCTTTGGTTTTCAAGAGATAGTACAAACTGGCTTCAGCACACCACTACATGGAATTTAATGAGAGAGATAAAGTGTATCCATAAATACCCATAATACATGATAAAATAGAATAGGTGTTAAAAGAAATGGGTAAATTAAAAGACATGAGAATTAAAAGAGGATACTATTTTATTTGCTGGATATTTGTACGTTGGTGGGGTCAACAGGGATCCTAGGACTGGTCTTCAACTTGTTAAGGAGGTTAAGTTTATCAGTTTTCCCTGGGTGAAGGGACACTGCTATTTTATACAGGGTGGTCAAGCTATGGTTCTTGGAGAAAGTGGCACTTGAACAGAGACCTGAAGGAAGTGAGGGAGCAAGCCTTGTGAGTATCTATGGGAAGAATATTCAAAGAAATGTGGATAGGACACTTGGAAAATGATTTTCAATAACTGTATTAGGGTATTTTGACTATTAATAACAGAATACAATTTAAAATGATGTAAATAGTAAAAAAAATGTATTATCTTACATTTTATGAAGTCCAGAGGTAGGTGATCAGGGTTGGCCCAGCAATGTCATCAGGGACCCCAGGTTTTCCATCTTCATGCTCTTCCATCCTCAGCATGCCAGCTTTTCCCTGCAAACTTGCTCTCCTGATGGTATCAAGATGGCTGCTTCCATTTCCAGAATCATATGCAGACACAATAACATCCCGTGAAAGAGAGATTCTTCTTCACTTTTTTTGGACTGTTTATTATGGAAAAGTTCACTTGCTCAGAATATAGAGAACAATATAAAAATTATCCATATCTGCATTGTAGATTTAATCGTTCACATTTTGATATATTTTCTTCATCTATTTTTTTGTTAAATAATTTTAATTACTGACATAAATTTCTTTAGAATGAATTTCTAAAAAACAAGGACAGTTTGCTAACCACAATATCATTATCAGACCTAAAACTTAATATTATTCCTTAATATCAGCTAATATTCTAATCTGTATTCAAATTTTATAATTTTCCCAAATTTTAAAATTTTTCCCAAAATGTCTTTTTTATTTTATTAAGGCATTTTATTATTTTTATTTTTTACTATGATTTATTATATCATTTGCTAATTTTTCCACTGAAATGTTATTTTCTTAATTGATTTTAAAAGATCTATGTAAATAAATGATATTAATACCTTGTCATATTTTTATGCTAGTTTGCCTTTCAGTTCTTTGTGGTTTTTTTTGACACACAAAATCCAATCAAAGATTATACGTTACATGTTATTGTTATAGCTCCTAAATCTCTTTTAATTTTGATTCTAGAACATTACCTCCTTCCTTTTTCCCCATAAAATTGAAGTGTGGCAGGGCCTAGTTCTATTGTCCTTTACAATGACTCAAATTCAGGCTTTGTCCGAATTTCTTTGAAGAATTTCTCTGTTCTCCATATTTCCTGTAAACTGGATATTAGATCTAAAGAGTTGTATAGATTCAGATTAAATATTTTCAGAAGAAAGACTTCAGAGGTGATGTTGTATACTTAATGCATCACATTAAGAGTCATGTAATGTCTGATTGCCTCATTTTCAGTGATGTTAAAATCACTCACAGTGATGCTAAAATAAGGGGATTTCGGCCCAATCTCTCCATTATAAAAGAATATTTTATAATATTTCTTCTCCTTGCAACTAGTAAATAATTTTGAAGTTGATACTTTGGCACTGGATGCAACTACCCAGTTCCCCTTTTCACCTTATGGCTTTAGTTTCCACTGAAGATAGTCTGAATCAATTATTTCATTAGAGTTTACAAAATCATATTTATTATCTGAAATTCTTACAGAAAAAGGAGCAGTCAACTAGGGCTATTTATTAGGTTACCCTGAAGTATCATTTCTACTAGAAAGGGAAGATAAATGGTAACCTCTTAAAGTTTAATTACCAATTTTTGGAGTAAGTTTTTAGTGTAGCAGTGACAATTAAATTGGTTTGTTTTGACTTTCTTTTAAAAAATATTATTTTTAGCTCATGGTTTTTTATGTATTCAAAGTGTTTCAACTAAAGTTCTTCTTTTGATACTCAAGTTGTCCCAACTTCAGTCAAGGGGAGACCCTTCCTGTTGGCTACTGTGTCCTTTTTGATGTGACTCCATCTATCTTTGACAGCTCCTTTGCTTTCTGACAAAATAAGATGTCCCATTCTTATGTTGTCTATTCTCTGCTTACTTTACACATTCTCTAAAATTAGACAGTCCTCAAGGAGCACTAGTCAGTGTGCTTCTCATTAAGAATGAAGAAAATTTCCCAGAAGCTCCCTAGCATAATTGCCATTTCATTTCATTGGTCAGAACTACCTTACATGCCTGTTCCTAAAACAATCCCTGGCTAAAGGAATGGGATCTCTATGTTGTAGTTAATGAAGCATATGGCAAGATAGAGGAGGGTTGTAGAGGTTCCATTATAAAGGATGAAGGCAGGGCAGACAAGGTAAATAGTTGTTGGTTAGCAAATCTAATGCGCTTTTTTACTAATTGAAGTCACAAATTGCCAGTTTATCAACTTGCATGAGAACTCTCTCTGGCAAGATAACTGCTCACAGTAATTTATACAGAGGATACCCATTCAGGAGGCGACATCACATCCTTGCTTGGTAAGAAATAGGAATTGAATGGACTTAAGAAATACTCCCATCAGGTTTTGTAGCTGGTTGTAAAAGTACTTTGGTCTATATAACCAAGACAGTTTAACAGAATTAGGGCATTATCTTGCCAGAAATATTGCTGATAAATGCTGACATTTTACTGTACAACACTTTGGATTAAGGCAGTCATGGATTGGAGTGTCAGCTCTTCCACCTACCAGTTGTTTATTACCAAATCTCTCTGAGCCTCAGTTTCTGCATTGTTAAAGTGGAAAGAGTAAAATGCATTTCTTCAAGTAATTTGAGGCTTAACTGGTATAAAGCACCTAACCCAATGCATACATGGTATTCAATAAGTGTGCATTTTCGTCACAATCCTTTTCCTCCTTTTTCCATTTCACAATTTTCTATCTTCATAGAATTCCTCATTTCAGAGAAGTTCTTTTCTAAGGCTATAGTTTATCTCCCAGTATGTATATTTTAGATTTCATTTTATGTAGGAACCCAAGCCCCTGTATGGTGTTTAGAGAATCATTCTTTTATCAGCGACCAGTGTCTTTAGAAGTTATCTTTTAGATGAGTTGTCTATTGGGGAGGCATCTACCCTTTATATGCTGGCTGTTTTATTTATTTTATATGCTAGTTCTTATTAACTGTTATTTCAGAGGGGATGTTTTCCAGCTTTTCACCAAATTCAGGAGCACATCTGTCGGGAGCCTTCATCCTACCGTGTACTGACTACAAATGACTCCCAGAAAGAGGTCTCTAATAGCGCAACTGATCAGGGCTGACAAAAGAAGCAACATAGAGTTCCCTTCTCTTAATGCACTTGGTAATTGCCCTTCACAGCTTTAGACATTCATGGGAAAGTGAATTTACAATCAGCCTTGATTATCTGAGACTGGTTATCGTCTCCATCAACTTTGCCCCTGTTCCTTTTCTCTGCTCTTACCTACTGATCGACCAGTTTCCTGTTCATTAACAGTTTTTAGAAAGATGGGCAGAGAAGGAAAAGGTTGTTACATTTTAATCAGTCTACTTAGGTTAAAAAAAATAAGTTCATATAAAATGGCTTCATCAAAGTGGAGGAGAGGGATGAGATGAAAAGAAAAAATAAAAATGATGTTTTTTGGTACATTATTTGTTGATTTGATTTTATTCATGTTTCCTTAGCCCTAATGATCAGGGCAAATGGAGAGTTGTCACTGCATTTATTTTAAAATATTATTATATAGAATTATCCTAATTTTGCAGATATATATACTTCAAATTATCTACAATAAGCCTCTATTACTTTTATAAGAATAAAAGATGACAATTTTATTAAAGTACAATTTGAAAGGTGAAGAACAAATGGGTGCAATGATTTAATATTTTCTAAGAGTACATTAACTACTACTTCAAATTTTTGTAAGATCAACTAGGCAGTGTTCCTTTAGAAAGTTCATTAAATTTTATGGAACAGATACAAAAGAAATGCTGAAAGACCGGGGTTGACAAGAATCTGTGGTAACTTAGTACTGGGCTCAGAAATGTCCCTATAAGTGAACTTTTTGATCAATAAGCCCTGAGAGGCCTTTGAACCCCAAAGGCTTCATTTTACCTTCACACCAACCTTTGTAGGAAACAGAATTCGGGAACTTAAGGGTTCATGTCTATCTTTCTCTGGCTGCCTATGTGGCACTTAGAGTCCCAGATGTTTGTAATTGTGTCTCTTCCCTATCTTAAGCTGTCTTTCCCTCGAGTTAGATCCTAAGGCAAAGGGCCCAGTATAAATATGTGAGCTCTCTGTTATCTGTGGATTCTGCATCAGTGGATTCAACCAACTGTGGATCAAAAATATTCAGAAAAAAATGGATAGTTGTATCTGTACTGAACATGTACAGACATTTTTCATTATTCCCTAAACAACACAGTGTAATAACTATTTATATAGCATTTACATTATATTAGGTATTATAGGTAATCTAGAAATGATTTAAAATATATAGGAGAGGGCCAGGTGCGGTGGGTCACGCCTGTAATCCTAGCACTCTGGGAGGCTGAGGCAGGTGGATCGGTTGAGCTCTGGAGTTTGAGACCAGCCTGAACAAGAGCGAGACCTCGTCTCTACCAAAAACAGAAAAAATTAGCTGGGCATGGTGGCGCATGCCTGTAATCCTAGCTACTCGGGAGGCTGAGGCAGAAGGATCCCTTGAGCCCAGGAGTTTGAGGTTGCTGTGAGCTAGGCTGACGCCATGGCCCTCTAGCCTGGGCAACAGAGTGAGATTCTGTCTCAAAAAAAATAAAATAAAAAAATAATAAAATATTTAGGAGGGTGTGTGCAGGTCATGCAAAACAACACCAGTTTATATAAGGGACTTGAGCATCTGTGGATTTGGTATCTGGCGGGGGGTGGTCCTGGAACCAGTCCACCACAGATACCAAGGGATGACTGTAGTTAATTTGGAAGTTGATCCCAGGAAGCACTGGCAAGGGAGTGGGGAAGTGAGTTATGGAAGGGAGGAGTGTGTTATCAAACAAGTTGGCACCATGGATAACTGGAGCACAGTTCTACTGGGAGCACTGGGAACCAGTGTAGAGCAAGTGTTTCAGAGCTATCCCACCCAGTAATTGTTTGAGAGCTATTCCTGGATACATCAACTCCCTTCCATTTCCAGCCTATTGCAGGTGGCAAAGTGGGCTGTGGTAGCCAGAGAAAGCTCTCAGGTGGAGAGCTGCAGGTGCTGGCGGTTGACAATGAGCTAGGTGTTCAAGACAGTGGTAAAGGCCTGAGGTGACAGGGGCAGGCTCTGACATGTCTGCCACTCTTCCCCTTTCATAGGACATTGTAATTTCACAGTTCTTGTCTGCATGGGAACAAAAGCAATTGAGTGTTTCCTTGCTTGGAAATGAGGCCTGTGTTATAAAACACAAAAGTATATTTTGTAACCAATGCTGATAAAGTATACATCATTGAGCAGATCATCACTGTGGGTAACTGAAGCCCTGTCTTACTGGAGGCAACTGAGAGATAATATAGTGGCCTGGGCAGCAGTCATGACAAGTAGTCCCTGTGCAGGGAGAGAGGGAGAGGAGGTGACCTCTTTATCTGATTTGCAGTGAGCAGCAGGGCCTGAGACTTGAGTTCTGATGATGTCCATAGTTGAGCTCCCACACAGACTGCTGCAGGAGGGTACCAGAGAAGAGGAGAGTCCACGTAGGGTACCCCTTAGAAACATCCCATCTTTAGGAAAGTGTTAGAGATTGGAGAGCCGTAACACTTTATTGTGATCTACTTTTATATCCAAGGGCTGTTGTGGCCTGTGCAATCCAGGTTCCAATAGAATTTTACTGTTGGAAGGAGCATTAGGCATCAATCTCCCCCCCCCCCCATACAAGGTCTTTCTGATGATTCTCCATCTGCTGTGGGGGTTATGAGTTGTTTAGCGCCATCTATTCTATCACTGGATGCTGAATGGGGCTAGGGCTCGGGCTGGAGCTGGGCAGGGATTCAGGATGGTGTAAGAGCTATTAAGATTTCCTATATAGTAGAGCATCTGAAAGATAATTAGACATTTTTTTAAATTTTAGCATAGTATGGGGGTACAAATATTTAGGTTGCTATATATTGCCTTTACTCCACCCGAGTCAGAGCTTCAAGTGTGTCCATCCCCCAGACGGTGCACACTGCACCCATTCGGTGTGAATATACCCATCCTCTCCTCTCCCCTCCCACCTGCCTGACACCAGATGAATGAATGTTACTACTATACTTGCACTTAAGTGTTGATCAGTTAATACTAATTTGATGGGGAGTACATTTAGTGCTTGTTTTTCCATTATTGAGATACTTAATAGAATGGGCTCCAGCTCTATCCAGGATAATACAAGAGGTGCTATTGTTTTTTGTGGCTGAGTAGTACTCCATGGTATACATATACATTTTATTAATCCACTCATGCATTGATGGGCACTTGGGTTGTTTCCACATCTTTGCAATTGTGAATTGTGCTGCTATAAACATTCGAGTGCAGATGTCTTTTTTATAAAATGTCTTTTTTTTTCCTTTGGGTAGATGTCCAGTAATGGGATTGCTGGATCAAATGGTAGTTCTACTTGTAGGTCTTTGAGGTATCTCCATATTGCTTTCCACAGAGGTTGTACTAGTTTGCAGTCCCACCAGCAGTCCCCAAAGGCAATCACAGCAACAAGAAAGATAAATAAATGAGACCTGATCAAATTAAAAAGCTTCTGCACAGCCAAGGAAACTATCATGAGAACAGACAACCTACAGAATAGGAGAAAATATTCACATGCTACGCATCTGATAAAGGGCTGATAACTAGAGTCTATATAGAACTCAGGAAAATCAGCAAGGAAAAATCAAACAGCCCTATCAAAAAGTGGGCAAAGGACATGAACAGCCACTTTTCAAAAGAGGATAGACTAATGGCCAAGAAACATAGGAAAAAATGCTTAACAATCTCTAATCTTCAGGGAAATGCAAATCAAAACCACAATGAGATATCATTTAACTCCAGTGAGAATGGCCTTTATCAAAAAGTCCCAAAACAATAAATGTTGGCCAGGATGCGGAGAGATAGGAATACTCATACAATCAGACCTTTTACATTGCCAAGATTCACTCCCTCTTCCATTTCCACTGCATGTTAGTATGCTAAAATGTGCTTCTTTCCCAGCCTGTTTCATATATTCTAGTCAGTATCTTCTTCATATGCTTGTTAATTGCTGCTGGATGGTGGTTCATAAACCTGCTTTGTTCATCCGTCCAGGGAAATTTACTCATTACTTCCATCAACTTACATACTGCTTAAATCTGAGGAATCAGGGAAAGTTGAATGTTATTGTGGAATACAGAAGCAAAGTACTGAACAGTGATTTTGATAAAGGCTCAGTAACTTTAGCTGGCCTAGCTTTTCTGTTCAGCTAGGCTCTCGATGCAGGGTAAATAATTGAGATGGCCTAAAAAATAATCCCGACTTGTTTCATGAATATATTTCAACATATATATTGCATATAATATTTTATTAGGAAAACACAATTGTTTCCTTTAGTGAGCTTTTAAAATTTTCTTCCATCTTAATATGTGTTTTTATTTTGTCTACCAAAAGAATAATCCTTTCCTATACCTCCCCAAAAGAACACAGTATCATTTTATAATTATAATGATAATTATATAAAAATAGTTTTCAATTAACTTTGCTGAGAGCCTTTTTTTTCACTAATTGGTCAGTTAATAAGCCTTTTTTTCCATTAATTGGTCAGTTAATTGATTAATTCATTCTATTAACAAATATACATTGAACTCCTACTACATGACTATTAATGTGCTCAATGCTGGAGATGACAACAAGAAGCGAAAGAGACATGGGCCACATCCTCATGGAGAAGTGGGATGGGAGGGCAGCTGAAACAGCGGTGTTGCAAATTGCCACCCATGTGCCTCCTTGAGAAATTTAAATGATAGAGAGGCAGCTGGTTGAGTTCTAAGCTCAGCTGTATTTTTTCAGTCCTTTCTTCACTTGATGCTCCTTTATCTTGTTGCCGGTTATCCCTCTGTCTGTCTGGAAGGGATTTTCT
Organism: Lepilemur ruficaudatus; assembly: GCA_963574885.1. Classification (NCBI taxonomy): domain Eukaryota; kingdom Metazoa; phylum Chordata; class Mammalia; order Primates; family Lepilemuridae; genus Lepilemur; species Lepilemur ruficaudatus. The sequence goes on along the minus strand of CAUYRT010061857.1, from coordinate 11,381 downwards.
GAGTTGTCTCTTCCTTCCCCCAATGGCTAGATTCCCCTGGTGCTGACTCTTGTCACACAGCCAGCTCTTGAAGGTTGTGGAGAGAATGTCACCTTGTTTTTCCCCCTGAACTCTCTTTATATATTTAGAAATCCAAGGTGATTTACAGCCATGATTCATACCCTGCAGTCTTGGGATTGAATGGCTGAACCTCAGGAGCATAGGAGCAAGGAATGGGCTTATCCCTTAAATTCAGACCTCTAGTTGCCTTACACGTTTGGGGATTATTCTTTTAAGCAAGGCTCTCTTTTTGTTGCATTTTACTTGGTATATGAGCAGGTGGGTGAAAGTCTGGTAGGTGTTGTGGGCTAGAAAATGCTGTGAAAAAATCCTAACAGCGCCTGCCTGAACTTTCTGACAGTGAAGCTGATTTGCATTTGACCCTGCAGTTTGTGACTGTGAGCTGTATTAAGTATGTACTTATTTAATTGCTTTTTTTACTCATGGCTCCTTTCTGTACTTTTGAATTTAATCTGTTCTCTGCAGAACAGATGACTATTTTTAACTGGTTGGCATTAAACACACTGTTGTTTCCCTTTAAGTTTGTTGGTTGGGTAAATTAATGTAGAAAAGCTGTGGAGATAAACATTTAAGGGACGATTTTTAGGGAGATGCTAGAACTAGATTCACTGTCTTTCCATGCTGCTGTTAAGGCAAATAAATATCTTGTAGTCACATTTTGGAGTTTGTCTCTCTCATGTCTGGATATGGTTAAGTAAAGATGCTGCAAAAGGAAGAATTTTTCCATTGTTCAGAGGAGTGAAAGAAAAATGCATGTTCAGAGCAAAGAAGAAATTGAATTTAAGAATATATTAAGAATAAAATAATGGCTGGGAACTGTGGTGGAGCAAAGGAAAACATTCACTAGATGGGCAGACCATATACTCATAGTAGTATAATTAATTTACTAGTCATTCATATTATTATCCCAGATTGATTAACCATGAAAAGATATTTTACACAGAATCATTCAGAGTGCTTTATTTATAGGACAAAAATGGAGACATAGTTGCCAATTAAAGTATTGCTTTAAATATTAGCTTTTTCCACAAAGATTTATTTTTCAAGGAGGGGATGTTTGGGATGAAGAACTCAAGTAAAATAAATATGAAATAGTGCATTGTGCTATCATGTTCCTGGGTGGTTGGTGTATCTGCTTCAAATTAAGGGTTTGGTGTCATGGAAACAGCTTGTTCATTTGGAAAGCTGCTGCCACTCTGTGGGAAGGCAAAGGACCAGTATGTGTGAGTGTGTATGTGTTTAACATTCCCTATCAACCCTCAGCAAAACAAACACCCATTCCTGCCAGAAAGTTTAGAATTATATGGGAAAGTTAGACTTTTCTTTTACTTTTGGCATCAGAGTTTTAGAACAGGGCATATGAATCATCTAGACAATAATGTTAGAATGAAAATTCTGATTCTCTGTGTCTGGGGTGGGGGCTGAGATTTTGCATTTCTAAGGAGTTCCCAGATGGTGCAAATGCTGTTGGTCTGGGGATCCTACTTGAAAAACCACTGCTTTAGAGTTATCAATTTGGCTGAACATTGGAATCATTTTCCTCTTTGGCTAATGTGAATTGTATAAATTGCTGCTTTTTCTTTTGCGGATTTCTATGTCAATTTTAACTTCTGTCTAGAACTAAGAAGGCTTGGCAAATAAAAGGTAAAAACCACACTCATGTCTAATACACTGTTTTGAATTGGACACTGCTTGTAGACTATCAAATTATACTAAAGTTTGGAGTCCTGGAGGGAAAAGAGTTTGCAATCTTCTAAGAAGCTTTATAGGAGATAAATCTGGTAAGAGCTCTGACTCTTTGGCACCATGACAAATTGAGTGTGCACACTGTAGTGGGTTGAATAGCACACTCCAAAAAATTGCATCCAACTAAAATTTCAGAATGTGACCTTATTTGGAACTAGAGTCTTTGCAGATAGTTAAGATGAGGTCAAACTAGATTAGGGTGGGTCAAAAAAAATCCAATGACTAGTATCTTCATAAAGGAGTAGACACACAGACATGAAGGGAAGAAGGCCATGTGACAATGGAGGCAGAGGTTGGAGTGATAGAACTACATCCAAAGCTTCTTCAGGGATTGCCAGGAGCCAATCTAAGCTAAGAAGAGATAAGGAAGAATTGTTCTCTAGAGCCTTCATAGGTAACATGGGTCTGCTGATATCTTGTTTTCAGGCTTTTGGCCTTCAGAACTAAGAGGGAATGAATTTCTGTTGTTTTAAGCCACTAAGTTTGTAGTAACTTGTTATGGTAGCCCTAAGAAACTAATACCACCAACATAGTAAGCTGCACTGAAATCTGGTCTCATCAGGGTTGAATAAGATATGTTCTTTTTTCCTGGGGACCGACAGCACTTTATTTCCTAAGGGAAGTGTGTAGTCTCTATTCTATTGAGCCATAAATTTAAATCCCTCAATAAATTCAGGCATCGTCTATTATCCCTGTGATTTTGAATAACCTGTGGTTAAGCGTATGGTTTTAATCACATCTGTGAAATAATGATGAAGTAGTGAATGTTTCATCCAGTTTTCTTTAGCATCCTTAGGTTATACTAGAGGAGCTCTATAGTAGTTGTGCAGCTGATTTCCATGTGATTCATGATAACTTCTTCACGCTGGACTTTCCATCCATCTTCCTGTGTTTTCTTCTAGAATTTTTATGGTTTCAGTTCTTACATTTAAGTCATTAATCTATCTTGAGTTAATTTTTGTACATGGTGGGAGACAGGGATCCAGTTTCATTCATCTGCATGTGGCTATTGAATTTGCCAGCACCGTTTATTGAATAGGACATCCTTTCCCTAGTATATGTTTTTGTCTGCTTTGTTGAAGATCAATTGGTCATAGGTGTATGGTTTTATTTCTGGGTTCTCTATTCTGTTCCATTGATCTATGTGTCTACTTTTATACCCATATGATGATATTTCGGTAATTATAGCCTTGTAATATAATTTGAAGTCAGATAATGTGATGCCTCTAGATGTGATCCTCCCGCCTCGGCCTCCCAGAGTGCTAGGATTACAGGCATGAGCCACTGCACCCAGCCACCTTTTTAATTTCTGATTGAGCTCATTTGATTTCTTTGCCTTCTATTTTTTGTTAAACTAGCTAGTGGTCTATTGATTTTGTTTATCTTTTCAAAGGACTAATATTTTGTTTTGGTGATCCTTTGCATTGTCTTTTTGGTTTCCATTTTGTTTAGTTCTGCTCTGAGCTTTGTCATTCCTTTTCTTCTCCTAGCTGTGGGTTTTGTATGTTCCTTTCCTAGTTCCTTGGTATGTGACATTAGGTTGTTAATTTGTGATTATTCTGTCTTTCTTATGTAGGCATTTAGTGCTATGAATATCCATTTAAGCACTGCTTTTGCTGTATCACAGAGATTTTGGTAGCTTCTGTCACCTTTATTGTTCCATTAGAAAATTTTTAAAATTTCCATCTTGATTTTGTCATTGACCCAAACATCCATTAGCAGCATGTTGTTTAATTTCCATTTATTTGCTTAGTTTTGAGAATTCCTATCAGAATTGATTTCTAGTTTTATTTCACCATGATCTGAGAAGGTACATAGTATGATTTTGATTTTTTTATGTTTGCTGACACTTGTTTTTTGGCCTAACATATGATCAGTCTTGGAAAATGTTCCGTGTGCTGATGAGAAGAATGTATATACTGCAGTTTTGGTATAGAATGTTCTGTTAATGTCTGTTAGGTCCATTTGTTCTAGAGTCCTGTTTAAGTTTAGTTTTTCTTTGATTTTCTGCCTTAATGATCTGTCCAGTTCTGTCAGTGGAATATAGAAGTCCCTGGTTATTATGATTTTGCTGTTTATTTCTTTGTCCAGTAGAATTTGTTTTATGAATCTGGGAGTTCCTGTGTTAGGTATATATATATTTAGGATTATCATATGTTCTTATTGATCCAATCCCTTCATTATTATATAATGGCCATCTTTATCTTTTTTACTGTTCTGCTGGCTTTTGTTTTCCATTTGTGTAGAATACTTTTCTCCACCCCTTTACCTTGAGTCTATGAGAATCTTTATGAATTTACTTAGTTTCTTGGAGACAGCATATATTTGGGTTGTGTTTTTTTTTCTCCATTTTACCAGTCTATAACTTTTAAGTAGGGCATTTAGACCATTTACATTCAATGTTAATATTGATATGTGAGATACTGTCATTCCACTCATCATATTTTTTTGTTACCTAGTTGCTTTTTATTTTCCTTTGTGTAACTGTTTTATAAGAGCTGTGAGTTTTTTACTTTTGAGTGTTTTTACACTGGTGGGTATTGAGTTGTGTTTGATGTATTGAGCACATTTAAGTATTTCTTGTAAGGAAGATATAGTGGTGATAGATTCCCTTAGTGTTTCCTTTTCTGGGAAAGATTTTATTTCTCCTTCATTTATGAAACTTAGTTTTGCAGTATACAGGACTAAAGACAGGACTCCATTTCCTTCGGCTTGTGAGGTTTCTGCTGAGAAGTCTGCTGTTAATATGATGAATTTTCCTTTATAAATTACTGGATGCTTTTGTCTAAATGCTTGTAGGCTTTTCTCCTTCACTTTAATTTTGTCCAATCTGATGACTGTGTGTCTTGGGGATGTCCTGTGAGAGATGCTTCATCCAGGAGGTCTGTGACCTTCTTTTAGTTGGATGTCTAAATCTTTAGAAGACTAAAACTTACAGAGGTAAGTTTTCCTCTGTTATTCCCTCAAATAGGTTTTCTATGCTTTTCGGTTTTTATTCTTCTGTGTTAAGGAAACCTACAATTCTTATGTTTGGGCAACTTACATAATCCCATATTTATTGATGACTTTGTTCATTTTTAAAATTCTTCTTTATTTTTGAATCACTGGTTTAATTCAAAAGCCTTGTCTTCAAGCTCTGAAATTCTTTCTTCTGCTTGGTCTAGTCTATTATTAAAACTTGCCACTGTATTTTGTACTTTCCTAAATGTTTCTTTCAATTCTAGAAGTTCTTCTATGTTTTTTAAAATATATTCATCTCTTTATTTAATTTTTCATTTATTTCCTGAATTATTTTTTTGGTGTCTTTGTGTGGGTTTTCAGCTTCCTCTTGGATGTCATTAAGCTTACTTGTAATCCATGTTTTGAATTTGTTGTCTGACATTTTAGTAGTTTCCTTTTTTGGGGAGTGTCTTGCTGGAGAGCTATGTGACTCTTTGCAGGTGTTGTTACACTCTGTTTTTTCATACTGCCAGAATTCTTTCATTGATTTCTTCTCTTCTGGAGAAGCTGTCACTTTTTGTTTTTTACTTTACTTTGGTTAGATTGGAATTTTTTCCCCTTTTCAGGGATTGACTGTAGTGTATATTAGGTAAGGACCTATGGCTTTGTTTATGGGTACTTTGAGATGGCCAAGGCTCTGAATAAATTCCTTAGTAACAGGTAGCTTAATGTAGTGGTTGTCTTGAATGCTAATTATTTACAGGCCACGGTGGTTATGTACTATATATATGCACAGGTTCCCTGTCTCCTGCCAAGAAAGCGAGATGGGGGTCTCGGGAATCTTGCTTCTTTACTCACCCCTGTGCACTTCTATCAGCCAGAAATGTGTCGGGATGTCCAGTTTTGTCTCCAAACCAATAGGTGGTACTTGCAGTTAAGAGTCAGCCAAGCCCTATATACTTGAATCAGCAAATGATGCAATGGGCTGTACACATTGACCTCTCAGGCAGTAGGTTATGCTGGCAAGAGAGTAGTAGATGTGGGTTTCTTGTGGGAGCTATTCCCAGTCCTAGTATATTAGAACAATCACTCAGACATCTCAGGCACTTGGCGAGGCCCTGTAACTCCCAGGGAACCCCTTCTTGTGATCTACCACCATCAAGGCTGATGTGTGGGGCACAGCCAGGTGGGGCAGGGTTGGGCAAGTCTCCATCCAGGTTCTCCAGAGGCTGGAACAAGTGCTGTCTTGACAGGGTTCAAAGGCCAGTTTTCAGGTTGCTGGAGGAATCCTGGGGGGTGGGGGAGATATGCCCCCACCACCCCAAAGAACCTGCTTGTGGAAGTGGGGCATTCTAGAATCCACAGTCTAATGGACAAAAGTAAAGTTCTGGTTATTACCTGCTCCTGGCTTCTAACAAAACCAGCTAGGCCAGACAGTAGGCAGCTGTGCTCAAGCAGCACAGCGAGACCAGAATGCAAGCCTCCACACCTGGAACAGAGAGAGCACAGCTGCCGCTTCTAGGGTAGGGGGGCAGTGTCTGCACTGTAGCCCAAATGTACTCTGCACTCTCCTCTCAATTTTGTCCATGTATGCTCCCTCCCCACTTGAGATAAGTTCACAAATGTCCCCTCCATGTCCCCAAACAACATTATTGGCTTGTGGGAATATGAGAACAGCCTCACAGACCCATTCCCAGGACCCCTGAATCCAAGCCCTGACCCTGACTAGGAAGGCCAGGGTGGTTCCAGGCTGCCTGAGGGGAAACTCAAGCCTTCCTCTTAGATCTCACTGCAATTCAGTGTGTGGGGAGTGGGAAAGAAAGGACACTACTCTCCATGAAAGAGGCCAGGCTGGAAGCTGGTGAAAGGGCTGGCAGATGTGGAGCTTATGGTCCCAAAACCCCTTGGTTCCACAGTGGCCTATGACCATGGCAGGGAATATGTACCTTGCAGCCAGATTGTCTTGGTTCTGGTCTCCCTCTCTGGCCTGGCAGCCAGGTAGTAGGTGCTTCAGGGTGAGGCTCAAAGGATTGGGGGAAGATCTCCCAATTAGTTCCGGGCACCAGTGTTTGAGGTTATGTCTGAGCCTGTAAAAAACTCTTATCTGAGCTCCCCACAACACTCTGAGGCCTGTGGGTGTCAAGGAGTTCCTCCTTAGTCAAAATTGGAAGGGTTCCAGGCAGGACCGTTGGGCCCCAAAGTCTTCTGTTTACCCCTTCCGTTTGTCCTAGTCAGGGGGCCACTCAAGGCATTCAAGAACTCATGGAGGCAGTCCGTCTTCTAGCTTCACCCTCACTATCCCTCGTTGCCTCTCTGTTGTCTTCACTCTTTCTCCCTCTGATGATATATTTGAAATATGGGCTTTTGATGGATATCCTGGTTCTTCTCTGAAGAAGAGACATATGTCTACTTCTTCTAGTCAACCATCTTCCCATATCTTCTTTAATCAGTCTCTTAGTCCTACAAATAGATCAGTTTAGTAAAACAGTTGTGTTCCATTCCAGGAGGTGGCATTGTAGATGAACTAGGCCTCTATATATGATGCAGGCAAACAGATCTTTAATAGGAGGCATTTCTATGGAAACAGAAAAAAAAATAAAGGCTAATATCTGCTGTAGTCTATAGACTACTTTAGACTTTCTAGAGTCTTTGAAACTTGTTTAGATTGCAGTGGCAATCTGACAGATTTTCCTGCAGTGTAATTTGATTTGGATGTTCCACGGAACTTTCTGAATAGTCTGTACATCAACAGGCATGAAGGCTGTTTATATATAAGTTGCTAGAGTGATTTTTGCTGAAGTTTGTGTCAAGCTGTCTAGCTTCAGTTTGCAGAGCTTTAAGAAAAGCAGAGTTTTAATTTCTAGTGACTCCAAGTCAGAGAAATGGGAGAAAAATTTGAAAATGTTAGTTTGGGCACTTGTAGCCAGGAAAGAATTCAGGATTCAGTCCAAATAATAAAAACTCAAAAACAGTGGTCAGGTCTAAAATCTAATAACAGGTATACTATAGTTTTTCCTGAGACATGATTTTTCTCCCTCCAGTCCCCTTTTTCTACCAAAGACAAATCATAGTAAGAAAAATTATTTGCCAAATCACTTTTAGTCTTATTATAATTCGCTTGATTATTTGCTCCAAGTACAGTAGGAATAGTGATTGGCCATGTAGGCTCTTTTAAAGTTGGCTCCAATGGAACTTTTTAATAAGAAATCTCAGAATAGACTTTTAAAAGCCTCTTGAGGCTGCAAATCCAAGCCAGGGGGTCACCATCAGACTGTGCCTGTTGAAGGAATTCAAAATATTTCACCCCAGAATATACGTCTTTGACACATTTTGAGATAGCTGTTCAGAGGATCTGCAAACAGAAGTAGCCCCGCAAAGCTGTATTTTGTGGGGGAGATTTGCATTTATAGGGAATCTGCATTGACACAGCCAGGCTTTCTCTGAAGCCTTCTCTTGGATCTAGGAAAGATTAACTGAGAGTCTAACACCTTTAAAAATCTGAAAGAAACATTTGTCATCTATTCTCTCTGAGGGCTGCTGCCTAAGGTTTCATCTACGTTAAAAAAAAAAAATCTTTACTAGCCAGGCCTCCTCTTTTCTCCTTCCCATAACTTGTCATGCTACTATAACCTGATTTACGACCATAACCTATATATGGCCATGCTCTGAGCTCACATTCTTTCTGTAACCTCAAGATGGTATATAAGTTTCTGTACCCCATTTAGGGTTTGGGGTAATTACTTTGTGGTTTTCCCTGTGCACCTTAATAAATTCATATGCCATTTCTTTTATTAATCTGCCTTTTGTCAGCTGATTTTTCAGCAAACCTTCAGAAGGTGTAGGGGAAGGTTTCCCTTGGCCCCTACACTGTAATACCTGTATGAATCCAGTGAATTCTTCTCTTCTCAAGGTTCTCAAAGTATCTTAAGGTTCCTGGGCCTGTTAGAAAGTGATATTTTGCTTCCTGCTAGGTCAGTAACCTTGTAAGGGAACAGTGTAGACAAGGTACCAAGCCAGTCTTTCCAAAGGGCTTTTTATCAGCTGTATAAGGTTAACCTCAATTCCTCAAAGCAGTCTGGTCATATCTGAAAATACACCATTCCAGTCAAAGCTTTGGCAAAATAACTAGCATTTTTAATTGTGTCCTCTTATAAGAGAATACAGATTCTTGGCCGGGCGAGGTGACTCACGCCTGTAATCCTAGCACTCTGGGAGGCCGAGGTGGGTGGATCGTTTGAGCTCAGGAGTTCCAGACGAGCCTGAGCAAGAGCGAGACCCCGTCTCTACCAAAAATAGAAAAAATTAGCCGGGCATGGTGGCGCATGCCTGTAGTCCCAGCTACTCTGGAGGCTGAGGCAGGAGGATCGCTTGAGCCCAGGAGTTTGAGGTTGCTGTGAGCTAGGCTGACGCCACGGCACTCTAGCCCAGGCAACAGAGTGAGACTCTGTCTCAAAAAAAAAAGAGAGAGAATACAGATTCTTATCGAACTCATGCAAATAATTATTTGCCATAAATTAAGGATACTCAGAAATAGTTTCTGAATTCTGGAGAAATCAGGTAGAGATGAAGGCAAATGCTTCAATTTTGCTGACAAAAGTATCCTTTACCCAATTGCCGTAAGCTATAAATATCCCAAAAGGAAAAACAAAAAGTTTTCTTGACTCTGGAAAACAAAACAAAGAATTAGCGCTATTTTAAACAAAAAGTAAAAAGTAAAGCTTTTAGGGATTTAGGCCCATGTTAGGGGATTTAGGCCTGTGTTCCGCTCTATGGTGCACCTCTTTTTATGACAGAACAACACAGAAAGACAAAGACTATTTCAGGGAGGAAAGATCAAACAATATGAATAGTCATACCAAAAATTACGCCAGAGTCACTATACCCAACACTAGCCACACAAATGTTTTTTCTCCCATTAATCAAGATTTTGCAGAGGAAAAAGAGTCATTTTTGCCAGCTGCTTAACTTCATTCCACAGACACAGAGGCTGGGAGCCTGGCTGGTAAGAATTTCTTTCTCTTCTGCTTGCTTGTCAGGTCCTAGGTTCCCTTGACTGTGGCTTCCAGAAGAACAACACTTTAGTATCCTACTCACAGCACCAAAACTGTAGGGACCAAGGAAAAACTTCCCCTTTGTCCTCTGAAAATTTGCTGAAAAATCAGCTGTCAAAAGGCATATTAATAAGAGAAAAAGCACACAAATTTATTAACATGCAGAAAGGGAAAATCACAGTGATTGCCCCAACCCTCCAATGGAGTACAGAAACTTACATAGTATAAGTTTCTAGACCTTCTAGGTCCTTACATGCAGTCTTTTGACTGAATCCAAATTTTACAGAACAAATCTTTTTACTTTTATTAATACATTTTTGTTAATCATTTATATTTTTATTTTATTTTTCAAATGAATGTATTTAAAATGCCAAAGAATAAGTTTCAATGAAATAATCCTCCCAGATTGAACATTAGTAAGCCATAAAGGCTAGATTGATGGCTGCTACGCTCATGATTTAGTTCTAACTTCCCCCACCTGACTGGCACCACTACTGTACGAGGCTGGTTGGTGAGATTTTATAGGGGTCAAGTGTGCCAGTCTGTTACCAGCTTTTGACAATGGTGTACTATATTTCTATTCAAAGTGGAATTTGTGAATAGTCACACAGCTCCACAGTATTTTTTAATTCTGTCTGCTTAACAGCCCATCATATCAAAGAAGACCAAGAGAACGCTGAAGGAAGAAAACAGATTTTTAAATGAGAATTGGGAATTGCAATATTATCTTTTTTCTTTTTCAGCACATTTAGTAACAGCTACTTGTTTTAAACTATCATTTCATTTTTGGTGACCAAATTATATCTTACCATAATTAAAGAACGTATAACTTTAAAATAGCATTAAAAAAACATGGTTACAACAGAACTATTTGTTATATTAAGTAAAGAAAAGAAAGTCACATACATGTATTGAAGGGTACTGAGGTTTTTCAAACCTATTCTTTTGAAAGGCTTTCAATCTGCATTTCATGTAAATACATTGAAAAATTTAAAAAAATGACTCTACACAGTGTGCTTGCAGAAAGTGGTGAAATTAGTGTTGATCACATGACTGCCTAACAACCATTCAGTGCTGATCATTGAACAAGTATTTTTATTTGATTGTTCTGACAACCATAATAATTGAGCCCATGTATATATTCAGATATGGTTGATCCAACTAATCAACTGCAGACTGAGAAACACTCAATAAAGGCTAACACAAATGACAACTGTAAATGTCTGAATCACTGTACCTTTTTGACACAACCTTAATTAAATCTTAGTTTTTTTATGTTTTTATTATTTTATTATTTTATTTTTTAATTTTTTATTTCAGCATATTGTGGGGGTACAAATGTTAAGGTTATGTACATTGCCCTTGCCCCCCTCTCCCCTCCAGTCAGAGCCTCAAGCCTGACCATCCCCCAGACGGTGCACATCGCACTCATTATGTATCCCCTCCTCCCCCCTCCCATCTGCCCGACACCCGATAAATGTTGTTCCTGTGTGTCCACTTAGGTGTTGATCAGCTAATACCAATTGGCTGGTGAGTACATGTGGTGCCTGTCCATCCATTCTTGGGATACTTCACTTAGTAGAA